>JAVTVY010006817.1:0-37553 GCA_036873755.1 Hanleya hanleyi
TGCTAAGATGGCCCCGAGAAAGCCGCCTTTCTGTAACACCTTTTTCTTTTGTGTTTGAGGGACCCGCTTGTGGACTAGGGTTCGGAGACCTGTCTTATGCTTGGCCAACTTGGTCTTCTGAGCCGGAGTCAGTGGTACGTTGCCTTTTAACAGGTTGTACCCGATCTCGCACAGACAGCGTAGAAGGTCAGGGTCCGCACCGCGTACAATGGTTCGGACCAACTCGGGTGGGGCCGTCTTCAATACACGAAGCGTCGGAGCGTGCTTCCGTACTCGCGCAGACATCATGTACAACTAATGCTAGAACCCACAACTCTGCCCTTTTTATCTACTTCAGAGAACAGAGACAAAGTCAACCATGCTGTGGTATTAATTCTTTTTATTATCCCCATCATCAAACACACACACTCCAGCTGGGGGGCCACTGTGGGTGTGTTTACATTACTTTTGCATGTACACGTGGTGGGCCTCTCCGGGAAAGATGCCGGTCCGTAGTCGAAGGTGATCGGGGGTGGCTTGCTTGAGGTCGAAGAGCATATACCCGTGCTGAGGCGTTGTCGCATCTTTGAAGGCTTCCAACGCAAACGGTGTGCGGCCGGGATACATCTGTCTCGCCAGGTGCAGCAGTTGAGTGGTATCTCCCGGGTTTTTGAAGACCACCAGGTAGTCGGCATTTAAGCTGATGTTCCGATGTTCTTTGTTTTTACTGAACAGATTCTGCACAATGTAGATGATGCTGAACCGTCCATGATGGCTGCCTTTGGTAAAGAGTTGGGTGACCCGCGCATCCGTCTCCGCCATGAGATCATCCAGAATCACCAAGGTGTCGGGTTCCAAATCGGCCAGGTTGGGTAGGCCTTCCACGAACGTGATGTGGGGCATTGCTGCATACGCTTCCTGCCATTCTCCGTAACACCACAAGACTCGGGCAATGGGTGGGGTGATCATGCTGTCGGCGTGTTGAAGGAGCTTCCGGACGAAGTGCGTTTTGCCGGAAACCGTCGGTCCTACGATGACGCAAGTGCTGCCACCGAGGGTCCATGGTTCGAGGTGTATCCGCTGTCGTGGTAACCCGCTCTTGTAAATTTGGTACGAGTGAACTGAAGTGGTGGTGGTGGGTACAACGTCGATCGTCGTTGTCTGTTCACTGCGAGTGATGATGGTGGTGGGTACAACGTCGGTCGTCGTTGTCTGTTCACTGTGAGGGATGAAATCCGGTGGGTCTTCAGACGTAGTGGGTGTACTTGGTGTAGGTGTGGAGCTTGGTGTGGAGCTCGACGTGGCTTGTACACGGGGTGTGGCGGTGACTGGGCTCGATACGGGGTTGACTGGTGCTATCTGTAGACCGGTTTCACTGGTGGCTGGTGTTCTCAGTTGGTTAAGTAACGTGCTGACATAGGCTACGTCGTAAACACACCTCCGTACAACACACTCAGCAGGGTTAGCAATATCACCACAAAGCCCACTTGCGCTTTGCGCGTTTTGGGAGACGCTGTGTTCAGAGGCAGCTGCTGCTTGTCCATAGCACCGTGGTGGAACGTGGAATGAAGGATGACGGTAGTGGTGTCTGGCTTTATAGTCGTTTCACCTGGTTGACAGCGACCCAGGAATTGAAGGAACTGGGCCAGCCTTGCCATTTGACGAAATGAAACAGTTTGCCACGTCGACGTTCCGTTTTCAAATCTGCTCCACCGTGTAGTAGTCTTGCTGTGTTTTTACGACAGGCTGTAATTCCATCTCGTAAAACGTCCCTAGCAACGGTTCCCCTTGAAGATCTTCCAGTTCATAGACTCGCTGCTGTCGGGGTAGGCGCCGTTTAATCAGGAAGTGCTCATAGCTTCAGTTGGGCAAGTAACTTTTCTCGAACTTGCCCTTGACTTTACTGATCCGTACAGGGTCCCCGACCTTGAACATCTCCTTCGGTGCTCGTTGCGATTGTATGGGGTACAAGACACGCCGGACTTGGGCTTCATTGCGTTGGGTCACGGTAATGGGGGCTCTCTCTATACTCTGGTGATAGGCTCGATTGTAACCACTCACAAGTTTCGGGAGAACATCGATGTACCGCCTTGTATTCTTATAGATGAAATATTTATACATACGGCCTTTGAATGTCCTGTTGAACCTTTCCACCACGGATGCCTTGGTCTCGTTGTACGTATGGAAGAAAAACACCTTCTGGGCTTTCAGAAAGGCTTGGAACGGTCTGTTGAGGAATTCCGTGCCTTGGTCGGTTTGCAAATACAAAGGTTTGCGCCCGGTCTTGAAGATGTCTTTGAACGCCGCTATGAGATTCGCCCCCGTTTTCGTCCGGATGGGTACCACCCGCGCATACTTGGATAGGATATCGATGCACGTCAAGATATACCGATTCCCATCGTTGTGTTTGGCAAAGGCGCTCATATCGACCAAATCCGCTTGCCATTGGGCATCTATTCCTCCCACGATGACCCGGTTCCGTAGAAAATGGCGACGGACAGATCGATGTAAGGCATAGGTGTCTTGTTTTCTTAATCAATCTCGGACTTGGGCACCTTGCATCCCCTGGGGTTTGGCCGCTCGATAGAGAGCCGACAATGCACTATAGGCCGCCGGACTGTCGGGTCTGTAGTATAAGTTATCCAACACCTTCTCCCAGCGCTTCATGGTGACAAATGATGATGGATCCTGGCTCTATCGTTTATTTATAACGGGTATATCTTGGGCCGGAGTTTCTTTCTGATTTTCTTCGTTGGCTTCTACCAGCACATTGTCCATGGTAAATGACCAGTCCAACTCGTCTGATGACCGATTTTCCTCCGTAAGCACTTGATCCACATCTACCACGGCATCTTCCAATGCAGACCATAGATCAGGGTGAAGGATAAAATGCACTGTACCCCCATCTAGCCGAGCCAATTGAGCAAAAAAGGGGCCGCGTCGGATGTACACATCGTGACACAAGTGAATGAGGTCGCCGTCCAGTTCACCAGACAACACCCGTTTGAATTTCGTCCAGCCCTCTCGGGACAGACGAATGTGTGCCGGGCACGGTTGTGTAAGGTCCGCATCACAGATGTCTCCCACCTCCTCCATGATATCGACCTTATCCGCATAAACGTGCAGGAAGACCTCGGGGGTTAAGCTGAGACACGCCCGTATTATATACTCCGTCATGCTCAGTACGTGAATGGTACAAGATTTGACTGTCTCTCGTATTTATAGGGAGAACGCCGTGAGATCAAAGGATCGGCTGGTCATGACACTGGGCTGACTGAGTCTAGCCGGGTAATCAATTGCATCATCGTCTGCCTCCGCTTCATTGCTAGGTTTGGTAATTTGTTCATTGGGTTCTGCCACCGCTTCACTCAGGGCACGAGCCCACTCCAACTGAACAGCTGTCCGCTCGTCCGGTGTAAGCAGCTGGTCCACGACAGGCACCACTTTCTCGAAGGCTGTCCACAGATCGGGGTCTAGGGTGAAGCCTCGCGTAGGGTCTGGTAACGGCCCAGGCGTGGGAAGAAGGGTCCACGGTATACGTAGATGGCATTGTCTATGTGGATGAGGTTTCCGTCGAGCTCACCGCTCAACCCCCGTTTAAATTTGGTCCAGCCGTCACGGTGCAGCGTAACCGTATTCGATACGGTCTCAGCGCGCGACCAGCAAACATCTCCACGGTCTTCCACGAGGGTGACTTTATCTTCATAGACGTGTAACCCCACCCGGGGTGTAAGGGGAAGGATGGCTCGTAGGACAGGTGACATGGTTGACCCAATGACGAACGGTGAATGACACACACTCTGACTGTCTTTCGTATTTATGGTGAGGTCCCACTGTCAATGCCACAGCGCCAGGGTCAATAGGGCAAAGACTATTGTGAGGCCAACCAGCCGTCGCTGGTTCCGGCGTGAGCGCTCGTGGTCCATAGCCCGAGCATCAAGGATGGCTATCATAGTCCAGTAGTGGTGAGTGATGGCACACCTCTCCATCGAGTGCACTCTGTCGAGGACCGCTTCTGTGAACTCGTTCAGGATCTGGCGTCGCCCCTCGTTGTCGTCGCCATCTGCAAACATGGACCGGACCACTGCTCGGTAACCCGTGAGTGAATTAACCACGGTGGCATGCTGTAAAATGCGAGTCGCATAGGGCTGGATCTCCGTCATGGCTCTGCAACCGTAGAAATGAAGGTGTCGGATCCAGAGGGACGTGTTTTATAGACCATGTCATACATGCGCGCCTAGATGTAGCTCTATGGGTGTAGTCCGTGATACGTACTATTCTGATTGGTTATGTAGCTCCTATAGAGATAGTACCTTATCGACATTGGGGACTACTTGTTCCAAAGCCGTCCATAGATCGGGGTCCAGGGTAAAACCACCGTCGTTCAGACAGAGGAGTCGAGCGAAAAAGGGACCGCAGAAAATGTAGACGTCGTCACACAGGTGAATGCTATCACCGTGCAGGTCACCTAACAACACCCGTTTCAAGGTAGTCCATCCTTCCGGTGACAAAGAGACGTGCGCTTTGGGTTCAGACGTACACCAACACCTAAGTTCGCTGTCGATGAGGTCCACTCGTTTGGGGTACAACAATAGGGTGCAGCCAGGGGTAAGCCTCCGGGTAGCCACAGTCCCTTCTTTCACCTCGGGGTGTAGTAAGTCATCCACCTCGGGGAGTACATCTTTCAGTGCCATCCATAAGGGTGGACAGAGTGTGATATAGGTACCTGCACTCTGTTCCAACAGTCCCCATTGTCGATAATCTTCGAGTATTTCAATATCATAGTTTAATTTAGGTCGCTGGAATAATGTAATTCCGGGAAAGTGTCAGCGTTTTTCCAAAATAAATATAACTTACGGAGTCGTATGCGAAATTAATTTATTTTAATACTATTTTGTTTGTATATATCTATGATTATTTCTTTTGTATTGCGTAGTTTATATAACTGTAGCGTTACTTTATGTCAGGCCTCTTTGGAAATCAAAAGTAACTGAAAGAGCTACACTGGATAAATAAAGGGTGTGGAACAGTGGTAAGGTTTAGACAAATTGCTCTCTCACAATATATGTCGGGCTTTTGGAAAGATGAAGAGTTTAGGAACATTTCGTGAAACTGATGGCTGTAAATATTTTTAAAAGCCACAGGGCTTAAATTCATTTCTGGGTTATCAAATGGGGCATGGCCAAAATCCACTTAATGTTGCCTACAGCTAATAAATGCACACCAACCTATATTGTTTTTTGTTTTTCCTCATATTACACAATTATGGATGCAACAACACACATCATTCGAAAAGTTAATTACTTTGATTTACCACCAGCGGACATCTTTAATCTCCACAAAGCACTATTTTTTTCCTTCTAAAATGGATGTAATTATTTTAGTACGAATGTTTTGGGTTTTCATCATCTCAAAGCATGAGTATTCCTGTTTTCCAAATGAACGTTGTCTGTTGCAGTTCCGTATTGCTTATACTTCCTCTTGTCATATATATCAACGTTAGCGTTTTGATACTTGGTATTCTAAGATGCCATTTACCATTATATAGTTCTATTATTCGCAACCGCCCCCTCCAAATCTATAATCTTGTTTAAATACTTTTTCTTTTTATTCCGTCACTCCCCTCCCATATTCCATATAAATTTGAAACAATACGGCATTAATTTATTTTATGAAGTTGTCCGGAGAACATGGTAGGGTTTTAAATATGTGCGTCATTTTCGAGAGAGCCATAGATTTTATCACAGTAATTTTCCATTGTAATGTCACGATCTTCCATTTAACTAATAGAACTGAAGTATGTTGCCAATAAGAAGACTGTTCCTCTGTCCCGTCGCACTTTTGTTTCAGATCCAGCTATTTATCCACGCCATACTGATGCAGTTTTCTCAATGCTCAGTTTTCAGTCAGATATCGTACAAAAATATCTCAAATGTATACAGAGCTCTGTACAATGAGTATTAAGTGCCGTCAATGGATAGCTCAGTATCGTCAGCGTCCTTAGTATTCTCTTAATCTGAGATCTATAACATTTTGAATGGTGAAATATTTTTCCTGAATTTTGTTTTTTCACATCAGATACACAGCATTATGCCATCGCATATCACATTCTTCTAGAGCGATGAACAAATTGCTATAAATTTATTAGGACTAAAAATGATATTAGACAAAAGTAATGACAGTTAACCATGAATTTTTGACGATAGTAAGGATAGTTACTGGCCATTTGCTGGACAATAATTTACTGCAAATAATTTCGGTAAATATCTGACTGTGATCTCTGTTAATAGGTTCCGGGAACTCGACTGTAAACCCATGCTCATTAATGTACATATCTTATAGGACAATTCTAGCCGTAAACATTAATCCCATCACCGTTTAGTTCCTTCTCACTCCCTGGTTGCCTGATAGAATAGCGTGCATCATCCACCTCTGATTTCTTCCGCCTAGAATCAATGGAATCAGAAATCTCTCTTCTTCCCGTCCACCGTTTTGACGTCCAGTAGACTAGTTCTAGGAGCAGTTGTCCTACCTCCAGTAGACTCATGACGGATAGACCTACCCACAGTCCAATAGACCCTCCTAGATCGGAAAAGAAACTGTTCTCCTGTAACAATAGAATCAAATATCGTGAATGCATACGTAATATTTATTAACAAAACCTAGGAGCGAGAGAAAAACATCTCTTTCTCTAGATTCTGGTGTCGCCTATTTCATATCAAACATTTCGGTGTAAATGAACACAAAATCAACTTATATGACATTTCCCTTACGGCACGAGTTAAATGTGAAATAAGTGAAATGTGAAGGGATGGGCTAGTATACCGCGGACTGCACTCCTTATGGGATCTGACAGCTTTGTGTCCGATCGAAATTTTACACGTCTTCCCAATCTGTGCATATCAGTTCAGCGAGAAGATAGACTTGCTTCCCCTTCCGTGGCATCGTTGTTGTTCATGTGTGTCTTTTGCTTCTTCATTCGCATTCTGCGACATCTCCAGCAAGGAGGAATGCAAAACAACGGAATTATTTTTAGTCTGCAGTATCGGCGTCTCTGTAAAATTGTCTAAAAACTTTAAATCCTTCCATAATGGCATGCCTGTATGGTGGCCGAGAGGGGCCATCGTCACTTCGCCATCGTGCCATAGGGCGATAGAGCGATGGCGATAGAGCGATAGAGCGATGGCGATAGAGCGATAGAGCTATGGCGATAGAGCGATAGAGCGATGGCGATAGCGCGATAGAGCGATGGCGATAGAGCGATAGAGCGATGGCGATAGAGGGATGAGACAAGTCGACATTTTTGCCTACCTTTGTGTTCACGGTATTTATCGGTACAAGATTTTCATGGCGGTCAAAATGAATATTAACGCCATGCATACTAAGAAAAATTTTGTACAAGAAAGCGACTCTGAGTTGATTCAAGGAATGCCATTATGAATATATAAAAAAAAACGATCTTTGATTAATAACACGGAGGGGGGAAGGATTGACGCTTATTAATGTTCAATTATTGGAGAACGTTGATAGGATATTAATTTATTAAGATTTGCCTCTCCCCCTATACCCCCGCATTGCACAAAGAACGGAATGTCTCAAAGAGCGGAGACCAAGGACCACTTCGTCTCTCCACGCTCAATAATTACGAGGGAGTGCCTTGAAATGGGCCGAAAATTAGTAGAGAAGCGTGTGAAATAAATCTAAAATTACATGGGGGTCTACCCCGACCCACTTCTTTAATTCTTCCTTCGCGGGTCTAAATTTGTCGTGACTGATTTTAAATTGCAGTTTTTTTGTTTTTTGTTTTTTTTTGTTTTGTTTTTTTATAATTTATATTTTATTTGATTTTCATACGTAGGTCATACACACTGTACATAGCATAATCTATTGTACTACATAAAGATATGTGAACTTATAATTGAAATTCATATCATACAACTGAACAATCGTCATTATTCTCTGATTTATCTACATTGACAACAGCAACAACATCTATACGGGTCTAAACAGTAAATGTAGCGTTGACCAATACTGGTCAAACCTGCGCCATTCGCAGTTCTTATACTGTATGCATTTGTCGGTTTCGTACGCTAATTTTAAGGCGTTTTGAACACTTTTCAGACAAGGGATTTTTTTAACTACTTTCATTTTATATATAGAAAATTTAATAATAGAGATACAATAATTAAGTGGCTTATTTCTGGGTTGTGAAAGACCAAGAATAACTTTTTCCGGAGAGAATATAATTGAAATGCCCACTGAGGCGAACCAATTTTCCAGTAAACTCCACAGAGGGTTGATATGTTCACATTCCCAGAAGAGATGGATAATAGTCTCTGGTACTTTGTTACAGAAAGTGCACAAGATAGATATATCAGGGTAAAGTTTATGTGCAAATAGATTAGTAGTCAGTATTCGGTTAATAATTCTGTATTGAAACCACTTATATTTCACATCTCTTTGATTTGTTACATTTTTATTCCATATAAGCCACTCCGATTCACTATATTTTTTTCCAAGAACTGTTTCCCATCTTAGATGAGCGTTTAAAGTGGAAAATCGAGAATTCAAAAGTGTTCTATAATATATTTTACACCCTTTTTTACACTTATTAACCGTGACATGGGTGGTGGTATTAACGGTGTCATATATTGTTTCTGTAATGGTCCAAATCCCATGTTGTTTGCTGCTTTCCGTACTGCTTGACATACTGACAAGTATTCCAGAAAATTGGATGCGCATCTATAAATAGACTGAAAAGACTCATATGATAGAAATTTCCCGTTATTTTCTAAAATATCATTCACAAACCGCACACCCCTTCCATCCCAATGACCAAAATGTATAGCTTTGTTACCAATTTTAATTTTTTCATTGTGCCAAAGTTTTTCATTCGAGAAAGTTCTACAATCTTTGTAATCTATTTTTATTTGAAATTCTGTCCAGGCTAAAAGTGTGTCCCTCCAAAACACGTTTTCTATCTTTGGTATGACAGTAGTTTTTTGAAATGCAGAACCGACTCCTACTGGATCTATGTTATCTGGCATATACAATTTCAATATGTTACCCCACTTAGGATTATCAGCTTGTAATCTCCTAATCCATGATATTTTTTGTGCTTGGATTACATATTTTACGATGGGAATATCTAAACCGCCCTGTTCAAGTGGTTTGACAGAATTTTTCCTGGAAATTTTATCAGGTTTCGAGTTCCAAACAAATTCAAAACAGCGCTTCTGAAATTCGTCTATAAGTGGGTCTGGTGGGTTTGGAAGGGAGGAAAATAGATGGTTGAGTTTGGGCAACAGCAGACTTTTTAAAATGACATTTCTTCCTAATGGAGTCAATCCTCTTTTGGACCATATTTTCATAAGCGTGACGATATCTTTTAATTTATCTTTGTAATTTTTCTCGACCATTTCGGCCAGATTGTTTGTAAACACAAGACCTAATAGCTTAAAATCACCTTGTGACCAGTCTAAATTCCATTTCGTACGAAACCTCGTATTGGAAGCTTTAGTCGAACCTAGTTGCACAATTTTCGTTTTATCTATATTCATTTTCAAGCCAGAGATATTTGCAAAATAATGTAATGTATCTAGGCAAGAATTTAAACTTTTAAGCGATCCATCCAAAAAAATAGTAGTGTCGTCAGCATATTGAGATAACAAATATTATTCATCCCCAATATTTATGCCCGTTATGTTTTTGTTACCTCTTAACATTGCTGCTAATATCTCAGCGCACACCAGGAATATGTATGGCGATAGCGGGTCTCCTTGGCGACAGCCGCGAGATATATGGAAAAACTGTGAAACAAAGCCGTTCACAATAACGCAAGTTTGGGCATTTTTGTAGAACACTTCTATCCATTTTTGTATAGACGGGCCAAATTTAAAGAAATCTAGTGCTTTTTGTATGAATGACCAGTCTACCGAATCAAAAGCTTTCTCGAAATCGATCAGCATAAGAATTCCTGGGAGTTGATGTTCTTCAGTGTATTGCATTATATCAAAAGTAAGTCTAGTATTTTCCCCAATACATCTGCCGGACATGAATCCTTTCTGGTCTTCGTGGATTATTTTTGGTAAACAGGTTTTCATTCTTTGAGCGATTGCAGCTGATGCTATTTTATAACAGACGCTGAGTAGAGATATCGGTCGCCAGTTTTTAAGCAAGTGTTTTGGTTTCCCCTCCTTTGGGAGGCATGTTATTACTCCTTGTTTTTGTGAAATCGATAATTCGCCATTTTTGTAAGCATAATTTAGTGAGTTTAGTAAATAAGTACTAAGATCTATCCAGAAAAATTTGAAGAATTCCGCAGTGTAGCCATCAGGTCCTGGACTTCTATCATTCTTCATGTTTTTAAGTGCACGCGATATTTCTTCTTTCGTTAATTCTCCTTCCATAGATGCCGTCTGAGATTGGTCAAGTTTGGGAATTTCCTCCTCAATAAGGGTATTAATGTCAACAGGGCTTGTTTGTTTCTTAGAATATAGTTTTTTATAAAAAGATTTTGTTTCCTCAAGAATTTGGTCAGTTTTTGTTATTATTTCATTTTTAGAGTTTTCGATTCTCGTTATTGATTTATTTAAGTAATTTCGGTGTTCTAAATTCAGAAAGTATTTGGTAGGTTTTTCACCCATTTCGGACCATCTAGCTTTGGCTCGCATCATAATTCCTTCAACTCTATTCTTGTATATGGACTTTAATTCGTTATTGATCTCGTCTATCTCATTTACCAATGTTATCTTTTCATCACAATTTGTTGTTTCGTCTAACTTTATTTCTTTTATTTCTAGTTCTTTCTTCAACCGAGATTCTTCGTGTAGCTTTTCTTTTTTTTTGTAAGAGGAATATGATATAGATTTACCTCTTATGTTTAATAATACCATTTCAAAGAGGAGTTGGTCGTTGATAGTGAATTCTTCTGTCAATGTGTTATCTGTATTTCCGGGTTTTGAATATTGTTGTATTGTTTCCTTAATCACCTTTTTTATTTGTTGCACGTATTCTTTGTCCTTTAGCAGTGAATTGTTGAATTTCCAAAAACCCTTCTCTTTTTTAAATTCTATAAATGATAATGTCAAAGTTATAAGTGAGTGATCTGACCTGTAACTGGGGTGGATATCTGACTGTTTAACACCATGCATCAGATTGTGGGAAACCAGAAAGAAATCTAGTCGTGATTGCTTGATTGGGATCGGCTGTCGCCAAGTATACCTTCTTAAATCAGGATTAAATTCCCGCCATGGATCAACAAAGTCAAAGTATTCTTTTAAGTCGCTGACTTTTTGTCTAGCTTTAGGATTATTAACGTGATTATAGTTATAGTCCTGAACCAGGTTCCAGTCACCACAAATTACAATATGCTGACTATTCCTTTCTTCCAGTATTGTCTGAATTTGATCAAAAAAATTGGGGTCGTCTTCATTCGGGGCATATATAGACACTAAGGTAAATGTGACCTCTGGGGTTTTTATATCTAAAATCAGATAGTTACCCTTACGGGTGTCCTGTTTTACCCTTAAAACTTCAAATTCGAAATTATTATTAAATAAAATAGCAACGCCTCGAGAATTGCTAGAATATGGGCTTATATAGGTATCATAGCCCCATTCTGTGGAAATATACTTTTTCATTTTTTTGGTAAAATGAACATCCTGTAAACAGTATATTGACAGCTTTTTCTCGCGAAGGTGGCGAAATATATCTGTGCGCTTCTCTTTGTTGTTTAGACCGCGACAATTTACAGAACCTATTGTTATATTTTGACTAGACGCCATCTATTACAAGGAAAGAGTTCTTGTAAATTATTAAATTTTCTATACAGTACAAACATGAGTTATCTGTGGCTGTTGTACGTTGAATAAATACGTTTGGTACCCATATCATAGTGTGTATGACCTTGTATATACATGTATGACAAACAAAAATGGCATAAGAAAGTACAATACAAAAGTTAAAATAATACAGAGTGACACACATGAAATCACTTACCGGCATCAGTGAAAGATGCGGATAATACTCTCCCGGAGTCTATTATGCGGAAGAGTGTCGATGGGATGGTGCCGAGACTATGCTGTATTGTGTTAATATATAAGCAAACAAGTCAAAGTAGGTTTGCTGCGTATTCAGTACATTCAGCAAAATCATTAAGAATGGAATCCAGAAATTTACTGTTCGTCATAATAGACGGAAATCTCTTGAAGCCCTTTTTAGATATTCTGATATAAAATGCAAAAGATAACTTATGGAATATTTAATACCTCGCTTGCAGATCTGGTATGCGCCACATATCTCGACAAGACTTTTCATAGCGCAGTCTTTATGGATAATTATAGCGAGTAGCCAATTCATTATAAAATAGGCCTAAATTATATTCCATTCATTTTTTAACTAATTATTGCATTGACTTTGCAATTACATGTAATAAATATTTCAATAATGTCGGACATGCTATTCAGTTGGACTATAGGCCACGTATCTAATTGGATACATATAATATACTGAATATTTTATTATAGTGGTAATTCCCAATTAAAGAACCACATTAAATTTTACCGGTGAATTTAGGATTTGTAATGATTTTGGAGGATAAGACATTCAAACTCGTTTAAACATCGTTTGACTGCCTAATACACGTAGGGCTATATCTGTCAGATAACAAACTATCAACATATGCAGCTGATCACATTGATCGCTTACGCTGTCCACTACTTCTAACCGAGATACAGGGATTGAAATGTACACCGGGTTTTCTTTGAGAACGAAAACATATTATGTAATACTGCGATCAATTGCAGTTTTATGCCAAGTACCAAAATTTTCTCAGTGGTTTCGTATTAAATGGAATTTAGACTGGTCACAAGGTGACTTTAAGCTATTAGGTCTTCTGTTTACAAACAATTTGGCCGAAAAGGTTGAAAAAATTACAAAGATAAGTTAAAAGATTTTGTCATACTCATGAAGATGTGGTCCAAAATAGGATTGACTCCACTAGGACGAAATGTCATTTTAAAAAAGCTTGTTGCCGAAACTCAACCATCTATTTTCCTCTCTTTCAAACCCACCCGAACCACTTATAAATGAATTCCAGAAACGCTGTTTTGAATTAGTTTGGAACTCGAAACCTGATAAAATTTTCAGAAAAATTTCTGTTAAACCACTTGAACATGGCGGTTTAGATAATCCTATTATTAATATGTAATCCAGGCACAAAATATATCGTGGATTAGGATATTACAAGCTGATAATTCCAAGTGGGGTAATATTTTGAAAAATGTATATGCCAAAGAATATAGACCCAATAGGAGTTGGTTCAGCATTCTTAAGAACTAATATTATACCAACGATGGAAAACATAGTTTGGAGGGACACGCTTCTAGCCTGGACAGAATTTCAAATAAAACTAGAGGACTGTCAAACTTTCTCGAATGAAATGGTACAATGAAAAAATTAAAATTGATAATAAAGCTCTACATTTAGGTCACTGGGATGAAAAAGGCGTGCGATTTGTAAATGATATTTTAGGTAATAACGGAATTTTTTTGTCATTTGACTCTTTTCAGTCCATTTATAAATGCGCAGCCAATTTCTGGAATAATTATCAGTATGTCAGGCAAGTAGTATATAAAACTGATATTAACGCAACTTGACCTTTGACCTAACAAATTTGCATAGTGGGGAGGAAAACTACCTCCGAACACAGAAGAGTTCCAATTTTTGCAGGTCACTGCGCAGCTCAAGTGGTTGCCATGGTGACGTCACTTCCTGTCATGTGACCTTTGGGGCATGTATTCCTCCGCGGTGATGCGGTCGCGGCAAAAAAGCCTCCGCGTACAGAAAAATAGTCTCAAATACGCGGGGAGCTGGGGGAAATTCTCCGGCAATCTTCGGCAATCTCCGGGACATTTTGGGGGCGAGAGGGGCCCCTAGTGGACCGATTGGGTCGAGTGAGGTGTCAAAGTGAAGCGCTCCTCCAGGGCGATCAAGTAGTGGGTGGGTGTATGTAAAATTAGGATTTGTCCCAAAAATACATAAAGCGAAATTTTTCGAAAAGTTCACGGAGGCCTGGATAGGCCCATAGGCCTACTGGCTCAATGGATAGGTCCATGCTGGGCAATTCACACATGTTCATTGCGATATGGATTTTGGGATCTTGTTTTTCACGTCTCACCACGTAAAACACGATGGGCGGGGTTCCGAAGCTAAGCGGTTAAATTTTTTGAAAAAATCCCTGCGCGCATGCGTAGTGGGTAAATAGTGCTGGGTGGCTGTTTTGGGGTCTAGGTGAGCCCCAAGTGGTCCGTAGTATGGAGATGGCATTTTGGGGGGTGCGTGGGAGTGTGCTTGGGGTAGAGATGGACCACTATTGGTCCAAATGGGTCGTGGGAGGGGTCAAAGTGAAGCTTTTGAGGGGTAGAGTCAGAATGGCGTGCTTTTTATTGCAAGTCGCGTCAATCTGCGCATGCGCAGTTGGGTGTAGTAAGTAAAGTGGTCATTTTGGGGGTGCGTGGGGGTGTGTTTGGGGTAGAGATGGACCACTATTGGTCCGAATGCGCCGTGGGAGGTGTCATTTTCTAGCTCTCGGGGTGTAGACCCTGATTTGATGGATGTCCACAGCATCTATGACGTCATCGGTGACGTCATCAGTACAAGTAGTATGTGCCTATACATGTACTATGTGCCTGTACATGTAATCTGTCCATATACATATACTCTACCAATGTACATTTTTCTTGTCCATGTACTTGTACTCTTGCGGGAACAACACAGTATCCTGATAATATATACATCGCGGTGATGTGGCGTTAGTCAGCTTATCTGGCTAATATTTCACACACTTATCGTTTTGAATTTATCTTAATTGTAAGAAATTACATATCAGACTGTATGTTTGTTGTCCATAATAATAACATAATTATGTATGACCAGACTGTATCTATGTTGTCCATAATAATAACCTAAGTATGTATGACCAGTTACGTCCGGGGACCTTTGTTTTACATCCGGGACATCATCTTACATCCGGGGTTTTCATTGTTTTACATCCGGGACTGTGGTTTTACATCCGGATGCTACAATATATGTCTTGTATTATACAATATATGTCTTGTATTATACAATATCTGTCCTGTATTATTCAATATCCGTCCTCTATTATACAATATATGTCCTGTATTATTTAATACCTGTCCTGTATTTTACAATATATGTCTTGTATTATACCATATCTGTGCTGTATTATACCATATCTGTCCTATGTTATACAATATCTGTCCTGTGTTATACAATATCTGTCCTGTATTGTACCATATATGTCCCGTATTCTGACTCTACCCCACAAAAGCTTCACTTTGACACCTCCCACGACCCATTTGGACCAATAGTGGTCTATCTCTATCCCCAAAACACCCCCACGCACCCCCAAAATGCCTGCTTTCTATACTACGGCCAGACTGCATATGCGCAGAATATTGAAAACGGACGATACATTAGTTCAGTCGGATGCTCCTCCACGAGAGCTTCAAAATACGACTCCATGCGACACCATCGGTCCACTAGGGGCTCACCTAGACCCCAAAACAGCCACCCAGCACCATTTACCCACTGCGCATGCGCGCAGTGACTTCAGCACAACCCATATCGCAATGAACATGTGTGAATTGCCAAGTATGGACCTATCCACTGAGCCATTAGATCTATGGGCCTATCCATACCTCCGTGAACTTTTCGGAAAATTTCACCGCTTAGCCTCGGGAACCCGCCCATGTGTTCTACGTGGTGAGACGTGAAAAACAAGATCCCACAACCCATATCGCAATGAACAGGTGCGAATTGCCCATTATGGACCTATCCATTGAACCAGTAGAACTATGGACCTATCCAGACCTCCGTAAACTTTTCGAAAAATTTCACCGCTTAGCTCAGAGACCCTTCCCATCGTGTTTTACGTGGTGAGACGAAGAAAACAAGACCCCACAACCCATAGTGAAATCCACAAAAAAATGACCACCCCTATACCCATATAGGCATTTTCCCATATAGATGCAAATGTGCGAATCAGGCCCTATTTTAGGGGTAAAGTCCGTGTTCCGCTTTTTATATTTTCGGGACAAATCCTAATTTTAAATACACCCACCAATGACTTGATCGCCCTGGAGGAGCGCTTCACTTTGACACCTCTCTCAACCCAATCGGTCCACTAGGGGGCCATCTCGCTCCCAAAATGTCCCGAAGATTGCCGGAGAATTTCACTCAGCTCTCCGCGTATTTGGGACTAAGTTTTCTGTCCACGGAGGCTTTTTTCCGCGACCGCATCACCGCCGGAGGAATATATGCCCCAAAGGTCACGTGACCGGAAGTGATGTCAACCACTTGATCTGCGCAGTGACCTGTAAAAATTGGAACTCTTCTGTGTTCGGAGGTAGTTTTTCTCCTCAATATGCAAATTTTTTAGGTCAAAGGTCAAGTTGCGAGAATATCAGTTTTATATACTACTCAAGCAGTACGGAAAGCAGCAAACAACATGAGATTTGGACTATTACAGAAACAATATATGATACCGTTGATACCGCCCCCTATTTCACTATTAATAAGTGTAAAAAAAAGGCTGTAAAATGTTATATAGAAATCTCTAAAAAAATTATAGTGATTCAGAGTGGTATATATGGAATAATAATGTAACAAAGAGATGTGAAATATAAATGGTTTCGATACAGAATTATTAACCGAATATTGACTACCAACATTTTTGCGCATAAACTTTACCCTGATATATCTAACTTATGTCCATTTTGTAGCAAAGTTCCAGAGACTATTATTCATCTCTTTTGGGAATGTGAACATATCTACCCTTGGTGGAGTTTACTGGAAAATTGGTTCGCTTCGGCGGGTGTTCCAATTATATTTTCTCCAGAAAAAGTTATACTTGGTCTTTTACAACCCAGAAATCAGCCACTCAACTACTGTATTTCTATTATTAAATTTTCTATATATAAAATGAAAGTAGTTAAAAATCCCTTGGCTGAAAAGTGTTCAAAACGCTTTAAATGTGCGTACGAAACCGATAAATACTTCCAGTATAAGAACTGCGAATGGCGCTTGTTTTACCAGTATTGGTCATCGCTGCATTTACTGTTTAGACTCTTATGATGTTGTTTGCGTAGATAAATCGAGGTGTAATGACGATGTATCTGTTTGTTGTATAACATGAGTTTCTAACTACAAATACAACCATTTTTGTTTAGTACGATAAAATATTGTATGTACAATGTGTATTACCTAACAAAACCAAATAAGATATAAAAAAAAAATCAGTGTTTGTTCTATGCGATTTAGTGTTAAGCCCAGCCATGATCAGCACAATCTTAATGAATTATCAGTTTCATATGACATCCGCCTTTCTTTTTCGATAAAAACGCGGAAATGGCCGCGTTCGGCACCCACAACTTCAAATAATTCAACTTACGCATCGATGGACGAATTGGTCTTTTCTTTAAGAGGAGTTAGAAGTTGAATTTGACGAAAAATTACGAGACTATGGGTAAATCAGATCACCAATATTTTAGGGGGGGAGGGGATGACCTCTTCTATTTCGATTCTACGTTGATTTTTTTACAAGCGTTAATCAGCATTAATTACAAAACTTGATTTCAAATGTTCCAGATGTATATGTTCACCAGACAGCGAATATCACTGCGTTATTTATTAGATTCTTATGCCGATAATGTTTATTATTTTAGCCCATATGCAATAAAACTTATCGGTCTATCTGTGTTATCTGTGTAATCTTTGTGGTATGCCGCTAGCCCCTATAGTATTCATGAATCCGCCTGATAATAACTAGAGTTTAGCGGCGAGCTCTCTTGTGTTGGAGGTACGATTATCACCGTATCAATATGCATGATTATGAGACATGCGCAGTCATGTACTTCACTCTATCGCTCTATCGCCATCGCTCTATCGCTCTATCGCCATCGCTCTATCGCTCTATCGCCATAGCTCTATCGCTCTATCGCCATCGCTCTATCGCTCTATCGCCATCGCTCTATCGCCATCGCTCTATCGCTCTATCGCCATCGCTCTATCGCTCTATCGCCATCGCCATCGCTCTATCGCTCTATCGCCATCGCTCTATCGCTCTATCGCCATCGCTCTATCGCTCTATCGCTCCATCGCTCTATTTTTTGACGTACGATGGCGAAGTGACGATGGCCCCTCTCGGCCATCATATGCCTGGCTATGTTATTGTCTTTTATTCTCGATAATTGGGCGATTTGCTCGCGAAGATGCATTGTTCCCCGGCTCTTGATAGCGTATACATGACACAGAAGTCAAAGACTTTTTCATTCAAGAATATAGCTTTTGGTATATGCTAGATTTTGGCATGCTTTGTTCCCTATTTGCATCAATCACATGCACATATTCGTATGTTCGCAAGCGACCAATAGGAGGCATAATTGTGCTCGCTGTATTGATATGCAATTAAGCTGCTTTAGCTGGAAACTGCGGTGACGCCTATATCGAATGCTACTGCATGAAGTTCATTGGCTTCAATGCTATCAGTTAAGATGGAAACATGGATCTCTTAAGTTTACAGCTACACAAGGGCCGACATACGTGCCTTCCAAGTTTTGCATAGGTTGAAATTGCTCACTGTTTCTTCGTATGCCATCGTATGCGAATCCTTGGCGTGACACACTTGTCGCAACGGGGATTGTTGTATCATTTAGCTGTTGTAAGATCGCCAGCTAATGTCCCAATTGTGCCATTAGCGGCTGACTGTCTGCATGCCGAGTCAACCGCTTATGTGATTAAGTTTCGTGCGCATGCATCTCAGCCACTAATGTCAAAGCAAGAGCGGATACAACCCAGTATATGCCCATATGTCCGTCGACTTTCTATATTCTGCAAAGTGAGAATTTACGGAATGGGAATGCTGGTCTGAATTCCAGAAATTGTTGTCCGCCACTGGACGTAATTGTCCGGCATATGAATGACGATTCGACCCCAAGGAATGATAGTCCGGCCCCGTGAATGGTAGTCCCCCACCAGGATGATTGCCCGGCATACACGAATGACAGCCCGGCCTTGTGGATGGTAGTCCACTACCAGGATGATAGTCCGGCATTGTGGATGATAGTCCCCCACCAGGATTATTGCGCGGCATATAGGGATGATAGTCCGATCCCGTGGATGGTAGTCCCCCACCATGATGATCACCCGGCATATAGAAATAATAGTCTGGCCAAGTGGATAATAGTCCTCCACCAGGATCATTGTCCAGCATATAGGAATGATAGTCCGATCCCGTGGATGGTAGTCCCCCACCATGATGATCAGCCGGCATACAGAAATAATAGTCTGGCCAAGTGGATAATAGTCCTCCACCAGGATTATTGTCCAGCATATAGGAATAATAGTCCGATACCGTGGATGGTAGTCCCCCACCATGATGATCAACCGGCATATAGAAATAATAGTCTGGCCAAGTGGATAATAGTCCTCCACAAGGATTATTGTCCAGCATATAGGAATGATAGTCCGATCCCGTGGATGGTAGTCCCCCACCATGATGATCAGCCGGCATACAGAAATAATAATCTGGCCAAGTGGATAATAGTCCTCCACCAGGATTATTGTCCAGCATATAGGAATAATAGTCCGACCCCGTGAATGATAGTCCCCCAGCAGGATGATTACCCGGCATATGAATAATAGTCTGGCCAAGTGGATAATAGTCCCCCACCAGGATTATTACCCGGCATATAGGAATGATAGGCCGATCCCGTGGATGGTACTCCTCCATCAGAATGATTGCCTGGTATATAGGGATGATAGTCCAATCCCGTGGATGATACTCCACCAGGAAGATTCCTCGGCATATAGGAATGATAGTTCAACCCCGTAGATGATACTCCTTCACCAGAACGATAGCCTGGCATATAGGACTGATAGTCCGGTCAAGTGGATAATTATCCCATACCATGAAGATTGCCCGGCATTTAGAAATGATAGTCCGATGCCGTGGATGATCGTCCCCCACCAGGATGATTGCCCGGCATACAGGAATGACAGTCCGGCCTTGTGGATGATAGTCCACTACCAGGATGATAGTCCGGCCTTTTGGATGATAGTCCTCCACCAGGAGGATTACCCCGGCATAAAGGAATAATAGTCCCGCCAAGTGGAAAATAGTCCCCCACCAGGATGATTGCCCGGCATATAGGAATTACAGCCCGGCCAAGTGCATGATAGTCCCCCACCGGGATGATTGCTCGGCATATAGGAATGATAGTCCGATCCCGTGGATGATACTCCTCCACCAGAATGATTGCCTGACATATAGGAATGATAGTCCGATTCCCATAAATGATAGCGTTATTTTGTACTGCATAAAGTAATGAAAGCATCTAGTCCGTCATTCAATATTCACCACCGTCCATCAAAGAATTTCTGCGCCCATATTCCAAAGACAATTCATATAACAGCATTAGCACCGAAATGAGAAAGGAAAAAAACAAAAAAAAAACATAAACAATCATTGTACACAAAATCATAGCCCAGATTCCTGCAACAGTTTTCAATCACGAGGACAAAACATCATGATGTTAAAAAAATATGCATGTACAATTCCGTATCGCTGATCAGTATTCTAAATCCATATGGTTTTTATTTGTAAAGTAGTTATTTAGAGACTCATGTATCTTAGCAACGCTTTGACTGAGATAGTTCATATGAACACCATTGCGATCTGTATGGGTTCAGGCAGAATTAGAATAAGTTACGAAACGTAACGCTATAGATCTTGCAGTATCTTGGATTTCTTTTTGCATTTTCTGGTAGAGCTTTACCCAAGAGTACAGTACGGTAAGTCTCACCCGCTAGCTTAAGGGGTAAGCAAACTAATTTAAGGGGACCATTTCCGAACCCCAGGCTGCGATACACCCCAAATCGACCAGGCCAGATAGGGTAGACTTGTATAGTTAATATGGAAAACTATTATTATTATGGCGCATCACAATTGCAGACATCTAATCTTATATACTGGACGCCTAAACTTCAATTTTGAAGGCTGGAATATCAGATCTGACCATCATTCCTGGAAACCGGACAATCATTCCTAGGAGTGTGACTTTCTGCCATGGGGTCTGAAAATCATTTCTGTATCCCGGACAAACATTCTTTGTAGCGGACAATCATTCGTGTTGTCGAACCCCCATTTCTCTATACCGGGTAGGCCTTCATTGTGGAAGACTATCATTTCTTGTGGAAGAATTATCATTCCTATACGCCAGACAATCATGCTCAGGGCTGGGGACTATCATTTTCGGGAATCCATCCAGTTCATTAGTTCCGCTGCGTGGGCAATGTTATGAATCATAAGTTTCTGTGTCATAGATTCTTGTATCAGATAATCCCGTTTGTTTTGTGTGACTGAGTCGCCAGTTATTGTCTCAGTAAAATTGCGACATTAGCTGGAGACCTAATAACTGCAAATGACACAGTTATACTACTTCCGAAAATTTCATCCTCAGTAGTTGCCCAACTGCTATTATCAACATGATTAATGAAAGGCATAACGTACAGTATCACAAACAAACCATCCATTCACATTCGGACCAATTCCACGGAGACGTCACCGCCCCGAAGACGTCGGTGATGTCTCAGTTAAAAGTATCTCATCTGCAATTTTGACGCACATGCCAAATATCCTTCCTTAATACAATACATGACATAATATAAACGCTAATCAAATAGACTAAGTACAAAGTTCCAGGACAACACACAGTCCTGTTTAAAATGTTAAGATTCATTATGTTTGAAAGCACACATACGGGATAATCGGGAGCTTGTGAAATTACTTCGTAATTCAAATCTCTGTAGAACACGTTGAGCTTCAAGAAATTCCGCCTGAAAATAGATGAGAGATACAACATTTTCTGTTATCGAAAACAATCACAACTTGTAAGTTTCCTCACAGATCTGAATTACGGTGGAAATATCAAACGTACATCCTAACACATTTCAAACAGGGAACAATTTTATTTCGCATGAATGATCTAATAGTTGGCATTTTGAAAATATATGTTCATTGTTGTCCACAAATATGCAAAATTTCATTTGAATATGACTAAATTTCTTACCATGTCAACCATTTCAATATAATACGAATCACATGGGAATAGATGGGTATGTGTAAAAAAAATCTCTTTTTTTGTTCATTAGACAGAAAATGAACTTGGTGAATCATTGTTTGATTTGTCTTCAGATGAAAAAACGTGATTTGCGTGAAGTCAGAATTTTTGTTCAAAAATCTATGTTCAGTTTTATCTAACAATCAAATTTTACGGTTATTTTTCTCTATTTCCTCATTATTTTTGTATTAATCTGAGACAAGATGTACTATATGATAATGGGCATCCCTGGCATTTGCTCATATGATATTTTATTTGTTTTCTTCTGCTATGTATAACAGTGCTAATTTATATAAAAAGTTTCAATAAAATTATATTTTGAAAACAGGGGTGATGGTCTCCGTCTTAAATCATGTCTAAGACGGATATTATGACAGTATTTGTTACATCTGTTGATGATTGTCACCGACCAAACAGCTGGCAAAACGCTTTTCAAGATACGGTATTGATCAACAGAAAAATCCGACCTATATTGGACTGCGTATGGATTTGTTACAATAATTAAGAAAACTTTCATTTTGGGTGCGTAAACGGAACAACATTCTAACCTGTTCTAATATTCTTCTAACCTGTTCTATAATATTCTAATATTCTGTCTTTTGGATGGCATTTTGTAAACTTCTACGCATACAAAACTAGTTAAGTGGTAGAGTTGTATTCCCCAAACGAGCACTAAGTCATACGAACTCCTAGCATATCATGGGCCCTCGGTGGCCGAGTGGTTTAAGGCGTTTCGCTGGTGATCGCTAGCCTCACTCCGCTGATCTGGCACGGGTTCGAGCCCAGCTGGTGCGTGAAAGTTTGACAGGTACCTGCCGACCGGCGGTGGTTCTCTCCGGGTACTCCGGCTTTCCCCACCATCCAAAGTGGCTGTCACCATACGATTGAAATAACCTTGAGTGTGATATTAAACCAAATCTCCCCCCCCCCCAGCATTTCATTGTACATTCATGGATCGTCCAATGTTATATGAATTTAATCTGATAATCCGTCTATAGAGAATAGATAATTGGTTACCTAATTAAAAAGTCGTTTTATTTCAAAGATCTGAGATATGTCAAATTAGTGTTAGCAATGTTAAGTAAACTAAACTAAACACTCAGCCAGTTTTTAGTTAACATATGCAAATGTCTCTACTGCATTAATTACCTCTTATCTGCCTCATTCATGTTCAATAAACTATTGCAGTCCTTGTCATCCTCGGATCCTCTACAGACAACATCAATCAACGCATGCTGCAGATGAAAAAAGAGAGAAGCAATTCTGAATTAAAAATAACTAGCTTGGGCCTGAAGTATGGTCATGTCATTTAAGCTGTCTACATTGGCTACTACAAAGCGTGACTGGGATACAAATCATCACATGGATCAAGTTTGGTTCCTGTGATGAGTTTAGAAATATGCATTGAGTATATTTATCTGTGGGGGTTACATGACTTCTTGTTGGTACACCGGAATCGTATTCCACCACCCTTTTAATGTAACGTTTAACTGACCGCATTTGAATAAATAAGTACATAAATCGTCTTACCCGGAATGTTTCAGCCACAATGGACAAAGCATTGCGATCAGTCATGATATAAATGACTTTCATTGCATTCTCTGATGATTGCTGGTGTGTTGCTGGCAACCAATCTATCGACCGAGTTGAAAAAAAACAATGTTCTTAAATCTTTTCTGTGGGATAATATAGTTTATCTGTAGTCGCCAGACGTCAATTTTTGTCAACTTCTTGCATAACGCTCCAATCTCGAACAACAGTTCATTGTGATAGTCTTTATTGAAGCGAGGATCAATTAGTTTCATGCCACTCTTGACAAGAAGAAACCATGAGTTCATTTTCCTCTCGACATTTGCAATTGACCCGTGAGGATAATTTGCACCTGTGATTATGCAAATAGGCCCTAAATTACTGACATATCAGCTACTGCATAGAATCAAAACTGTTCAAGCTTTTACTCCTGTTTCGTTTTATATTTACTGCGAAATCATCTTTGTAGGTAGCGAAAGAGTGAGAGACGGAGACCTTGAATTGAAGAGCTTATAGTATCAAGATAGCGTTAACCTAGTCAATATTTCTCGTGATATCAGAAGAGGATGATACAACCTAGTCACCAGATGTATGATCATATCTGTGATAACGGAAATTGAGTGTCGTCCAGTCAAACGATATGGGGCATATGGGATATCTAGTAGTTTATGCGCACCAGTCGTCAATATTCATGAACAGTCAAAAGATATACAAATACGGAGTTGCTTCTTGGAACTGAGCGGTCAAAATCATCATTCTTCAATTCCTCTGTTGTCCAAAGAAATTTTCCCATAAATTATATCAACGCCTACGTGTCTCTCTTACTAGCATTTCTAGTCGATGAGCAGGAGAGTTCAAATATTTAATTTGCAGAGTGCAGAATTTTTAAATGCTACATCAAGCGCATTCGCGGCAAAGCTACAAAGTTGCGAAAGAGTGGGCAACATTATATTGAAACATAGATTGACAATAGAAGTAGATACTGTAATGAAGATTTAATGGAGAGAAAAAATCATTGTTTCGGTTCATGTGAAAAGCAAATTTGTTCTTCAATCCCCATATTGTCCGAAAAATGTTCTCATAAAATGAGTTAAGGTCCACGTATCTCGCAAACTAGCGTTTCTAACCGATGAGCCGGTAAGATCAAACATGTTGTTTGCGGAGTGCAGAATTTGTAATTTCTACATCAAAGACATTCGCGGCAAATCTACAAAATTGGAGAAAGAAAAAAAAGGAAAAAATGCTGTATGCAACTTTATGTTGAAACAGTGGAAAATATATGTATATACTGTAATGGAGATTTAATGGGAACAATCACTCTATCATTAATATATCGTGTTAATATAGTCGTGTCATGGTAACGTATTCCTCCAGCCACAATAGTATGATGGTGCAATAATTTTTTTAATCCGTCCAACTATCAATACCTTCGTATCATTCACAAATGCGCAATTCTATTTATTTATCAATTTGTGCAGCAGTACTGTAAATGTCTGGATTTAGCGTATGGTATTGCCGTTCTATTGCTCCGTATTATAGACCCATTGCTGTGTATCGGTGAGGCAGAAAGATTATCTACCAGATAAAAAATTATTATTTTTACTTAAATTCAGAGTTACATACCAAATATGCTCGCTCTGGCCATTCACGGCTCGAGAGAAACGGCTCGTACAGCGACTCGCTGGAAATGAATGGAACGAAACATTTGAATTTTTAGTTATTTACAACAAATTTACAGAATAATATTGGACGGGAAATAGTGTTCTAATCAATGGATTTGTCAATAATCCTGCAATTTACCAGGACAAATTCTGCCAATTATTAATTGTTATTGACAAGACGGCATCTTTGATACGTTCAACGCCATTCGTTTCCTTGAACTACGAATTCATTGAGAAATTCATCGAAGCAAAAGTAAAATACTATCATAATCCATACTCTCGTTCTTCATTTGTATTACTCAGTAAATAATAGAGAATAGATCACGAAGCATAGAATGAGGATACTCATTCTTTGGATACTTTGCTATGCATTTTGAAACCATTGATTCAGAACCCTATTTTACGTAAACCATGTCTATGACAACCTCTTCCCATGCCAAACGTTCTACTCTTTCTCTGAAACCGCACAAAATGAGAGCTCTCGCACCGCGATTCTGTAGCTGATGATATCGGAGTCATTTAGAGCATATTTGCATAAATCCATGAACAAATGATCAAGGGTAAATTCAACACGACCACCATGCTGGTATACCAGAAACGTGATATTTTCTCCAAAATGCTGACTTTTGGTTTAGAGCTTGCCTCAAGGGTATGGTTTGGTAAGTTTCAGCCAACCTACTCCTAAAGGGATGAGAAGATATTTAAGGGGTGGGGTGGGTGCAAATGCTCCTCCCCCGCCTCAAGCCTGGATAGGTTCCACAAAGCCCGGGGCTAGTAGGATTAATAGAAAGGGCAAAATTTTCCAGTTAGATGAGGCCGGTGGAATCTGGAGCGGGAAATACTTTTTTGCAAACTAGTTGGAGGACGAGGTTTTACATTTTTTCTGCAACATATTAAAACAATATTCTGCAAAGAATTTCAATTTTCAAGTCTGCCTGTTAAATATTGCCCGGTCTCTAATACAGGAATGCCAGATGGCATCTTCGAAGCTTTCCGCGTCAAAACAAGTAAAAACATTTTTTCAAACCTTTCGAGTTACCAATACCCACGTTCGAACAATCTGAACAAACATCATCATACTCTGTGTTTTTAGCATTAATCTTTGCTTCGTCGCCAACATGTACACAAGTATAAACATACAACACCGAGCCATGTACTGCGAGAAGAATCAATCCAAACTGACACGAAGGTATGGGATTGAAGTACACTGGGTAATTGTTTTACTTTTTTCAAAATCTCAGCTATTATTGTCATGTGAAGTAGCCTACATGTAGCTATAACTAATATTTGGTAGGACATATTCATACAAGAAATTCTAAAATACATGTTTCAAATTTATGTTTCATAAGGGTTCAGACGATTGAACAGTTTAACTTGATGGTTTAACTTCGTTACTATTTTAGACCCCTGCGGCCCAATTTTATGAAAAATTAGTTTGATTCCTATTCCAACGGAAGAATCTGATTTTGCCATTTTTAGTAAACCTCCTAAAATCCAATGGTATTAGCAATTACTACTATCTAGGAAATAAAATAATGCACTTTAAATAATATTTTATAATGAACGTAAATTTCACCACGCATTACTCTGGTCCCAGTGCGCCTCGGCAAAAAGTGTCCCGTCCGCCTCGGGTACATGATAAATTCCGTTTTGTAAAAAAATACATACATCTGAGATAATAAATCAATACAAATAAATTGTACCTTTGTCCAGCATCTTTCAATAGTACCAAAACACTAATGAAGTAATACCACAGAACAGTTGTATAACAAAATATCATCCTCTGTCCTGAAAATTTAACCGGACTTTTCAAAAAATGTTTTGCTGCCCCAAAATTTTTACCATCGATATTTTTACTTATACTCAGTATAGGCGGGGTGGGTAGCTTTCTGATGATAATTGTGTAATTTGATTCCCGTAATTAACATACGAGTTAGATGGCTTGTCCCTGTGTACCACAATTTTTCCTATTGAGAATAATAATGTACTCATTCCCCAATAGATGAAAACTTACTTGCAAGCTGGCGGACAAAAGCACTCAAGATTTCCGTTCAACTGTTTATTCTTGATAACGTTCATACATTTATGGTCTGAAAATTGAAGTATGGATATGACAGCGTACGCACACGTACAAGAAACGTTCAGATCTCTCCTTTTCAGAATCCTAGTAAGGAGTACAATATGTATCTAAATATATATAATATAATGAAGACCGTTTGTTTGCTTTGGTGAGTTTACACTGTTAAGACGAATGTTTGAAGCGTGCAAACAAAAACTAGACCTAATGTACAAAAACTAGACCTATATGTAATGGCCATGAACAAAGTAAAAATAGAAGAAAAAACAGACCAAATCATGATCTGGTAAGGCCAGTGAGGCTAATGGATATCAGTCAGTTTTGTATCACAGACATCTTTGGATAGAGATTTATATAGCTCCTGGCTACATTGTTGACACCGGATGCGGTGGTATCGTATTTTTGCGTTTTTCGCGCTACTATTATCGCTGTGAAAATACTAGATTGTTGCATCTGGCTTCCATACTATATAGCTGAAATATTGTTAACATTACAGACAGTCGGAATACTTATATCATATAGGTTAATTGATACATGCACGAAACGATGAAATTCCTTGTTGGATAATGTAATCTGAATTTCTTGTTATGTAAATTTTGCGATGGTATTTTATATAATTAACATATACCCTCACCTTTCGTGGTGTTGCAGGTTCTTGAAGACGAAATGTAGCTTGCGGGATACCTATGTCTGTCTGTTGACGAATAGCAGCCACATGTGTCAAGAATAGCTTGCAAATCACAAGATGCCTGGCACGCCTGAAATATAGGTATCACAACGAATGAAATTGAAGATTTTCAACCTTGTATACAGAGAATTTGCAATGATAGTACGTTTCTGCAATGCATACCTTCATACGCATTCTCAGTGCATTTGTGTGCATTACACCTATGTAATTGATCACGAGACACAACAGCTTGACTATCAAACGAAGGCCAATATACAGAAAGCGTATAAATCGCTGTGTATATCTGTCACATGGTGTTTGGGCATTGCTACACTGCCCAGATAAAAATTGTATGAATACTGCATAAATTGTATCTAATAAGTTTGAGAGAGTTGGTGTAGAAGCGTCTAGTCCGTCATTCAATATTCAGCCGTCGTCCATTAAAGAATCTCCTCGTCGATAATCCGAAGACCTAATTCATATAACAGCATTAGTACAAAATTCAAAGAAAAACAATCATAATATACATATACATCATGTACATAGGTTAGTTTCCTGCAAGAGAGAAGCGGTCAACAGTTTTCATTGATGCCAACAAACAGTGCTCAAGAATATCACCGATGCCTCATGATGAACCTGTCGTCAATTGCCTGTTCGTTCGTAATCAATGTACCAGTTCACATTGTTGTTACTTACACTTCTGGTGTAGATATGGTCTGATGCGTGCAGGAAATCATTATGTAACGTGCAGGACCCATGCGGGCTAGGCAAACGGCTTATATTGGTCTGCATAAACGAAAATATGAAATTGAATATTTAATATATACCAGGGTTGTTGTTGCAAATGGTAACACTAAAAGTTGCAGTGAATACATATATTAATTAGAAAAGTTTATGATTTTATTTCAAACGATTCATTCGGGTGTGACGTTTAAAGCACTGTTGTAAACGTCCGTATCAGCGAGTGAGCGACAATTAGTAAATATAGGGGAAGCCTCAAGTACAGCCAGAGAGGTTATTCATTACAACAACCCATCGAACAAGACACAGAACGGTTGAAAGAAGTGTAAATTCCCCGTTCGATCCATTTTAAATTGCCTTGAAGCACATATATAGATATTTAGAATTACCGTTGTAGGTTTTGTCCATTTGATCATCACTGGTAAAATTGTCGCTTGCATTTTATAATCTGTCCCTGAATGACATTCCAGTATTAACCGAGTTCAAGTCAATAGGACAAGTCGTCATAACGGTATATAATACGTACCATCATGGCATTTATCTTCATGTTATTAATCCTGCCACTGTAATTATGATGTGCTTATATTAAATGTCCTGACTAATACTGTAACAATGCTTTCAGAGTGGAACTCTCTTTATTTTATAATAAATTATAATATTATCTATTAATAATTATCAATCCAGTTATTATTTTAGCTTTTTAGTCTATTTGTATTCCCTTTCAATATCCTCATTGAAATTTATTAGGCATTTATCGGAACATTTTATTACCAGTCTGACGCCCATATCTGTTTCGCTGCCCGCTGAAATGAATGTTCCTTCGGTGACTATATCTGGACGAGTTTTGGGATACAGAGTATATGTCACATTTTATTTTACTGTTTAATTTTTTAATTCATGGCTCCTTTCTACCTGGTATTATTTTTTGGTGTTACATGTATGTCTTTCACAGATTGTTCCACGACCGTGCCTTCATCACTGAACACATTGCTGCGACTCCCATTGGCCCTTCCCATTTTGACATTCCTTATTGGCTTAACCACAACTATCCACTATGGCTGAATATGATAATAGCACAGATTTTCACTGCCCTTGCTTACCTATCTACCTAAGGGAAGCTTTAGGAGCTGAAATCAGTAATAAGCTCCATTCCTTTTATATTGATAGTCGTATGTGTACCAAAACTGTTATTGACTGGTACAATTTGGCCAGTTCTGGCACTACTGCAGTATCTGCTAGGAACCACAAGATTGATGTTACTTTCTCACCCATTCACGATACCACTGAAGGAGCTTACAAAATATATTTTACTAGGAAAGCTAAACTGGATGAAAACCTTAACAACATCCTGCATGATCTCAATGTTATCAGGAGATCTCGACGTTTCCTTGGTAAGAAAGGTTTCGTTGTGAAACAAACCCAAAAACTTGTCAAAGCATGGCATAAGAACATCTATGCCAGTGCTAGTGTGATTCTAAGAAAACAAAGGTCAAAATCACACAGAAAAGAAGAAGCAGAAGAGAAAGTTAAGACACGAATTAAATTCCACAACTTCACTGAATTTCATCCTTCTCATGACCTGGAGAACCTTTTACAACTTGGACCCTCATTCATAAAAGAGTTCAAGATTTTTGACACAAAGCAATGTATCAAAAGTAAAATTTTAGAAGGTATTTCCCTTGTTACCTTGACAAAATCCAATGGCAAAATTAGTGACATAGTCAACAATTTAGCTTGCATAGATACAGCTGTTCGAGACACTACTTTGGACATATTAGACATAATATGTGACCAGGATTTCCAGCTTAATGCAAGACATAGAAAACAATTCACTCCTAAATCCTGTTTATTAGAACTTAAAGTCCTTGTTGATAGGGAGGATCTGGTGGTAAATGTTGCTGACAAAAATCTGGGTCTTGTAATTAACTCTACCTCTTGGTATGTGCATGAATGCATGAGGCAACTGTCCGATACAAATACATACATTGAGTTAGACAACAGTACGATTCCAAACCTCATGGTAGCAGCAAAACAAAAATTGCAAGACATTTCTACTCATTTTATGGGAAAGACAATTTATGACAACCTATTAGACAGCCTGTACAGCAGGAAGCTGCAAGATATTGTCATCCCTAGTCTGAACTTACTTCCAAAGGTGCATAAATTATCAGATACAGCTAGCCCTACAAATGAGTCTCTTTTGAAGGGAAGACCTATTGTTAATGGGTATAGTCATGTGAATGTTGAACCATCCAAACTGCTGTGCACTATTATGAGAGATCTAACTACACAAGTTAAAAACTTGTTTTCAATATATGAACTTCCATTCCCGGTTATACTAAATAGTGACAGTTTACTTAGAGACCTGTCTGACATCACCCTGTCACCAGAAAATATTGGTAACATCCATTTTGTGACCTTTGACTTTGAGTCTTTATATACAAATGTAAAAAGGGACTATGTCACTGCGACTTTAGATTCGCTTGTTGACATTCTCAATATCCCAAAAGACCTGCGTAACCTTTGCTTAGAACTCTTTGATTTTATCAAAGAGTTTTCCATTTTTCATGTTGGTTTCAATAAATACTACCAACAAACTGGTGGACTTGGTATGGGCTCCTATGATTCACAAGATACAGCAAATATCGTTCTGCTTATTTCAGAACTCAGATTCCTCATTGATACAATGTCAGAAAACATTTTTTCATTTCATCGTTATATCGATGATGGGCAACTTGTCTGTGGAACAAATTTGCATGATACCATTTCTATCATTCAAAATCTTGTGACATATTACCCTATAGGTATCAATATTGATTTTAAGGTTAACAGTGTATGTACTCATTTTCTGGATTGTTGGCTAGAATTACACACAAATACACTTAGGAACAGCCGAATTCACCATCGCATATTTCAGAACCCCTTTCATACATACAGCTATGTCCATTTCACCTCAAACCATGCCATATCTGTTTTCAAAGGTTTGGTTAAAACAGAGTGCATCAGATATTTAAGGAAATCTTCTGATGCTTTGGAATATATCCATATGTTCAAGTTATTTTCCATAAGACTACAAAGAGCCGGTTTTCCAGTCTCTTTTATTAACAAGCACATGGTTCCTTTTAACATCCACAAGACTGTTAGACAACAGTGTGCTGATTCAAATAATAGCGACAGCACTGTATTGAGAAAATTCAAGTATCTTTCCATCAAATATAGCCGTATCACACCTGTACACGGTTGTGTCAAGGCTATACTCAAGAAATATACCCGTCTTGGCATTTTCTTTAGAATTGGTTCGAGTAACAGCAACAAACTACAGAGAATCCTACTTACTAAAAACAGACTACACAAGAAGATGTCTACTTATATCTGATCCCCAACCAATATATTCCTATATACTAGCTATGTGAACTGACCATGTATTCATGGAACCACATTTTAGGCTTCCATAGTCATGTGAATAGCAATATCAATTTTAATGCTATTCTGTCCCTTTACCTGGACTCTAGAGCTCCAGCACTAACCCTAAGTCCGTACAAAGTATAAGACTGTATATCCGGCCATCAGTGTAGCTACATATTACCTAGGAACATAGTTAAGGTTTGAAAGCCATCTATATGCTCTGTTTGTGACAATGGTTTCCATCTCTGGCATTACAAGTTATTCATTCATCCTAGCTATGTGTCCTAACCAATTATTCATGGAACCGCATTTAAGGCTTCCATAGTTATGTGAATAGCAATATCAATTTAATGCTATTCTGTCCTTTTACCTGGACTCTAGAGCTGCAGCACTAACCCTAAGTCCGTACAATGTATTTGACTGTATATCCGGCCATCAGTGTAGGTACATATTACCTAGGAACATAGTTAAGGTTTGAAAGCCATCTATATGCTCTGTTTGTGACAATGGTTTCCATCTCTGGCATTACAAGTTATTCATTCATCCTAGCTATGTGTCCTAGCCAATTTTTATGGAACCGCATTTTAGGCTTCCATAGTTATGTGAATAGCAATATCAATTTAATGCTATTCTGTCCTTTTATCTGGACTCTAGAGCTGCAGCACTAACCCTAAATCCGTACAAAGTATTTGACTGTATATCCGGCCATCAGTGTAGCTACATATTACCTAGGAACATAGTTAAGGTTTGAAAGCCATCTATATGCTCTGTTTGTGACAATGGTTTCCATCTCTGGCATTATAAGTTATTCATTCATCCTAGCTATGTGTCCTAGCCAATTATTCATGGAACCGCATTTTAGGCTTCAATAGTTATGTGAATAGCAATATCATTTTAATGCTATTCTGTCCCTTTACCTGGACTCTAGAGCTGCAGCACTAACCCTAAGTCCGTACAAAGTATTTGACTGTATATCCGGCCATCAGTGTAGCTACATATTACCTAGGAACATAGTTAAGGTTTGAAAGCCATCTATATGCGCTGTTTGTGACAATGGTTTCCATCTCTGGCATTAAAAGTTATTCATTCATCCTAGCTATGTGTCCTAGCCAATTATTCATGGAACCGCATTTTAGGCTTCCATAGTTATGTGAATAGCAATATGAATTTAATGCTATTCTGTCCTTTTACCTGGACTCTAGAGCTGCAGCACTAACCCTAAGTCCGTACAAAGTATTTGACTATATATCCGGCCATCAGTGTGGCTACATATTACCTAGGAACATAGTTAAGGTTTGAAAGCCATCTATATGCGCTGTTTGTGACAATGGTTTCCATCTCTGGCATTAAAAGTTATTCATTCATCCTAGCTATGTGTCCTAGCCAATTATTCATGGAACAGCATTTTAGGCTTCCATAGTTATGTGAATAGCAATACCAATTTAATACTATTCTGTCCCTTTACCTGCACTCTAAAGCTCCAGCACTAACCCTAAGTCCGTACAAAGTATTTTTACTACATTTCCAATTAATTTTTCGATCCTGCATTCAACTCTATTTTAGAACCATAAATGAGAAATGGGCTGACATAGCTACCATCACAAGTACTTTAGTATCAGGCATGTGGTCCTGCTATAGATTTTTATTATCATAACAAATGCAAATACTCGTATTTTCCCAGACACATCTTTGCTGCATTACTTTATTTTTCTCTAGCCATCCTTCATAGGGCATAGGCCCTGGGGATGTTTTATTTATTTATTTATTTCATTTTCATCATTTAATGCAATTACAAAATGAAACCTCCATTTTTTATCATTCAAAATTTTGCTACCGGATCCTTCTCTGTGTTTTCCTTCAAAGATTTAGTCTTACACGGGTCTTTTTCCGGCAATGAATTTGACTTGTTAAATTAACAACCCGATATTTTGGGGTTTTTTTGGCGATTTATCCACTGATTATGATTGTGTATATAATATCACATTAAATTATCTAATTACATACAATCAAATAGATGCCATACACATTAATGTATTCAGCATCAATATATGTAAATATTCTGTGGATATTTGCTATTTTATATAAAACAAGAAAATTCAAAAACAACATATTATGCATATATATAGACCCTTGTATTACATTAATCTACATCTTGTGGTTCCTTGTAGTTTCTTTTTCCTTGTAATTTTTTATCAATTTCCTTAAAAGTAATACTACACTAGTACCCTGGACCAAGTCCATTTTCGCTTCAGGTTCATGTCAAGGGAGATAACCTTTGTGACGTCACATGCGCGTGCTGTTAGCAGCGCGTGCGCGTTATTTCGAATTTCACCGACAAAGTTTTTCACGGTGAACAACATCTTTTGCTGTAGTATAGTGACATAATATTGATATTTCCAACTCTGTTGATGAGTATTTATTATCCAGAAAGGATTATTTACCATAGTAGAACATATTTTCTTCGAATAGAAAATATTTACGGTATTTGGTACCATTTTCCGTGAGGTAAACTTTGTTGATCTGTTGATGCAGACCTTCATGTCACACGATCCAGCTCGCTGTGCCATACGCAGTAAATTTGCGCTGATGATTATCATTGTTCGAAGAGCCTGTCTGCTGAAGGAATGTTTTGGACTTTAAACAAATTGAGACTTTAATACCTATACCTGGGAGTGCAGTCTGTGTACATTCAGTGAACATTCAGTGAACAATCCTGGACATCAATCACCAATTCGTGACTTTGGCTACCAGAGTGTAACCTGTGTACCTACAATGTGACGTCGGCATCATCACTGATTCCTACTACGGGACACCTGTGGATCTTTGGGGCTTTGGGTTCAGTTGGCACACGGAGAGTGGACGTCGCAAGTTTTGTAAGTCAAATTTTAATTTAAATACTGAATATATATTCTATTTTACACAATAGGGATACAGACAGGTGAGCGCTATCGGCTCCAACTTTGAATTGTGTGGTCCACCATTTCTCAGTAGAAATAGCGTTTGGAACTTGAGTGTTGGAGTCCTGATGATTCACTCTACTAAATTCCTTGAAATTATTTAGGCAGATTTGCCAACATAGCTGAAATTGATTAGGTTTAGTTAATAGGCCAGCATTTTAGCGGAGTTCATTTCGACCAAGAGACATATTTCGGAATTTTGGCAGTTCCATCACCTGTCTGTTATTTTATATTTTATGGTTGATCAACCGATATTAGTGAGTAATGCAGTTGCATTGTAATTGAATTTATTATATCTGTATTATCACAGCTGGGTGATATTGCAACTGCATTTCTCTTTTATTTATTTTTAAGTGTTCTTATCTTCTGTTTTCTCAATATAAATACATAAACATTTTATGTTTCCTTTCCCCTTGTTTTGCATTTTATAAAACTGGTACTGTGTTCCATTCTCAGTCTAGATTTTCTGTCTAAATTACAACATGTACATGATTTTATTTTTGAAAAATAAATATTTTATTTATTTGACATTATTCTCTGGTTTGTATTTCTGATTTCAAAAATACCTTTTGGAATTACTTTTATTCATTTATCAAACGATATGCATCATGGGAGGTCTGTTTCATTCTGGACTCGTCCAGAATTCGAGTTTAATGTGCTGACCGGCCATTTAGGTCTTGGAATGTGGCGTCTCATGTTCAAATGTAAGCAGTGTTTTGATCTATAATGTCTCCCGTAAAACAATCTTGTTTTACACCCTCACTAAAATGTTCTTTCATTATCGTTACCATGGTTAGAGAGAGTTACTAATATCACTACGGCACGATTTGAGCCTACTGCATTGTTCCGTATGGCACAACGGATGCAGTGATCGAGTTACCATTGTGATTTGTGATGAAAACTATTTTACAGTGAATTAAATCTGCAGTTACAATTCGAAATGATCTCAATAAAATGTAACTTGTACGGCAGACTTGAACTTTTATAAGTGAGAGGAACTTGGTGTGTGTGGATCTTCTCCATCCAATTTATAGCTGGTATTTCTCGATTTCGCTGTTATACTGATGGCGTTACTGAGGAAGTTCAGAAATCTCAAATCACAGTGAATTACTACCAAGCTGTTGAAGTTTTCTTTCTTATTTTTCGGGGGGTATTAAATTACAGTAGTTGCATCTTACTATATTTTAATAACCGATCCTGTTTGTCAGCTCCGTTTAACCACATTTTTTTTGCCGAAATACCATGAAGACTCGTCAGTACAGTATTTAGGCAGTGTGGTCAGAACGACGTGAATCTTTATCAGGATAGCTATATGGGGTTGGGGAGAGCGACTTTAACTGACAAAAACCCCACACGAAACTAACGTTCATTTTAAAAGTGCAAATGTGCTTAAGCTTCAATTCTATAACACGTGTCTATAACAACTTGCTAAATGTACATTCATTGAGTGTTTTAGTACAGTTGTGTGATATGTACATGTGACAAGTGCAGATGTTCATTTGCGAGATTCTATTACACAAGTTGGGTGAGGAGAGGGACGTCTGCTTTCATACAAGTCACAATCGAATAAGACAAACAAATAAATTACAAGATTGAAATTCTTTCTCAAATTTAACTGTTGTTTCCATCGTGAAATTGATCAACAAAGCGACACAAATAGACCTATATCCACGTATCTTCTACAAAGCCTGATTCAGCTGACAGAATCACTCCCCATTTGAGAGGCCACACAAACTGCTTCACTGATATTGGCACGGTGCCTACTGGGATGAGAGCATCCTGCCAATATCAGTGGACGAGTTTGTTCAACAAAGGTGAAAATGTTGTCAAAGTTGACCATATTTTTTCAACTTTGCATTATAATCTTTGTTGATAATCAATTTGAATAGTGCAATAAATAATGTTTTCATAGGCGTGCTCAATGGTTATTTTACGCACGGTTAGTTTGAGAAAGTTTATAAATTTTAAACTGTGAAAGTGAAAAATATAAACTTTCCCAATCTAACTGTGCGTAAAATAACCATTGAGCACGCATATGAAAAGAGATTATTTCTTAAGTAATAACTTGTTAGGCTACGATAAGATTAATTGTGAAATAAAAAGAGGGGGGGGGGGGTGGTCCGCATACTATATGTAGAAATATTTCGTACTTTGTGTATGCGTCCTGTGTTATTGCATTAATAGGGGAAAGGCCCGTTTTCATGTTTAAATCCCATTAGTCTGATTTCTCAAAGTGTTAAATGTTCTTTAAATTACAACATGAAACAGAATTTATATAACTCTTGTGAAATATGAAATGAAAATGGCGGATCACCATTTAAAATAGCGGTAGCT
>JAVTVY010006818.1:0-37039 GCA_036873755.1 Hanleya hanleyi
CGCGAGATCAAATTGGCACAAATAGAACACCATACTTTTGCTAAGCAAAAAACCTTACCATTTGCCACAATTTGGTCCAAAATATATATATTTAATGTACATGCTAAGCATCAGATTTTAACACATGGAACACCCCTAGAACCCTCTGGGGTTGTGGCATAAATGACCCCCCTCTTCCCCCTCCCCCCCCCTCCCTCAGTGTAATACCCACCCACCATATTTTTCAGATTTTTTCTTGATTTTTTTATATTTGTTAAAGCAAAAACCTTATCGTTTCCAGGGAGGGGATGCCGACATCGACAACCGCGTCCTCTCTTCCCCTTTCACAATAAATGAAGACAACTGAGCAAACACATAGCTTCATGATGGAATTGTTTATTCAGAAATTTATCAAATTTACAGAAAAAACATTCCCAATCTTACCTAGTAGTTTCTTTTGAATATATTCAGGAAGACAACAAGGCAAATTCTTAATAATATCCAAAGCAAATATATAGTTTCATGATGGAATTGTTTTCTTTCACCAATTGAGCAAATCATGAAATATTTTTTTAGATATCAAATATTACAGAAATATTTGCATAATCTTACCTACCTGTATATAGCTTAGATTCGTTATGTTCTCAGACTGAACGTTTTCTCTCAGACAAACTATATTTTACATGGATTATTTCCCCAGTACCTATATATTATTTTGTACATACGAATAATCTGTTCAGAGTTCTGTCATAATCCAGTTACTTTCGCGAAGGACACATTAGTGGTTCTTTCTAGCACAGTTTCACTTAACATCTCCAAAACAATGTTGCATGATTCAGCACGTAATGAATTGTCCAGTTGGAGGCCAAACAATATTAAATTCCACAATGATTCCAGAACTTTTTTAAATTCACTATGGTATACAGACAGATTTTGAATTTGGGTGGCGCTCACTTTGTAAAAAGTATGTGCGCCACTATCTGTGCATTGAGTTTGCTTATATGATGAATAAATATATTAAATACTATACGATGATTTGTAAATATATAATGTATATAAGCAATCAATGCGAGTTTAAACCACAGGAAGGCGATGCAGAAAAGGGAACACGATGGTATATTAGTATGTGCAAGTACACCAGGAATTAAGAATCCAACGACCCTTTGATAAAATCAGGATTAAAAAGGCCATAAAATACTATATGAACCCAAGAAAGGGATATAAACATATACACAAATTATTAAAGACGTGTCAAAAATGACAAGCCAATAATCATGTATACCCATTTAAAGGCCTTGCAATGGTCATACTGTGTTATGATTACGTTAAAAATATATGTGTATAATAATTTCATGCTCAACAAATCAGACCAAAGACCAGTACATGTGATATAACCACATAACATTAAAATATAAATTGAAATGCATACGAGTCACCTAAAGCCCGGCGCACACGAGAGATATCAGCTGAGCTAACGGCCTCAATTGCCTGTCAGCTCAGCGGCTAGCTCTCTTGTTGTTTCAGCGCACACGGTGAGCAAAAGTTTCAAGAAATTGATTTCAGTTCCCGCATAACGTCTTCAAGTCCATTTTGAAGAGTCGAGCGTATGAATCGAGTGAAAATAACATGCGATTCATTGGCTGGTCCGGTAAAACTGCTGAGCTGTTGGCTTGCGTTCGCCGCACACGCTGAGGATTTGGCCTCGCGAGGCGAAATTATCAAACAAGTTTGATATTTTTCCCCCGGCCTCGCGAGGCCAAAAACTCACCAAAAACTGCCCGCACACGAGAGCTAGCCCCTGAGCTGACCGGCAATTGAGGCGGTCAGCTCAGCTGATAGCTCTCGTGTGCGCCGGGCTTAACCAACCCCCGAGGCCAGGCAATGCTGACACCCCAGGTGCAAGCCAGGAGACCAGTGATATGAAGGTGTCACACTAAACTCAACCCTAAGTTGGGCATCAAGCCAAATCCCCCCACCCTCAACCCCATGACTAGGCAATACTGACACCCCAGGGCCAAGCTAGCGGACAATACATTACAGTCCACATACTAGACTCACCCCCGTGACCTTCAATAGTATCACGAAGACAAGCAAGCAAGTAGACATTTGTATAATGCATTAATTTATAATGACATAGTTAAAATGTCAATGGTCTAATTTAGTTGAACACAAAGCGACGTGTTTTAAGTATATAGTTAACCACTGCTTTAAATATTTTATCCCTATTCTTTTCAGGCTTTAGAATGTTGTCAAAAGTATGATTAAAAACCCCAACTAAAGTGAGGTCAATAAATAACTGATACCTATGCCTTGTATGTCGTGTACAGTTTAAAAGATAATGTTCAACTGTATCCATAACATTACAGGTGTCACAAAGGCCAGTTGGATGCAGGTTCATATTAAACAATACCCTATTTACGGCAATATGCCCAGATAATAGTTTGAACAGAAGAACCTCTGCCCTACGACTAGACATAGACACACAGGCTCCTGTTGTTACACAAGGCTGAAGATGATGGTAAAAACGGCCTTTATTGGAATACATCCATTCCTCCTGCCACATGTCAATAAAGTATGGCTTCAAACGAGCCATAACTTCATTGACATTCAGAGGGGCCGGTACAGTGATGTTAACCAGAGACAATGCTTTTTTGGCTAGCTGATCAGCCATTTCATTGCCTCGTATATTACAATGAGCCGGCATCCAATCGAAGGCCACCGTGACACCTCGATACGACAAAGTTGTTACTGCATGCATGATTTCATACAGGAGAGGACACCACTATGGTATAGACGCCGACTGATTCTATATATACTTCACAGTGTTCAAAGAGAGTATCTAGCCAGATATTAACCAGGGACCCTGGGTTGAAAGGTACTAAAGTTTGAACAGGAAATTTATGTTTTGAGAGTACCTATTCAATTACTTTCTGATCTAGTATAGTGAACTAGGTAACTTTATAGCATAACAACAGGTGGTGATAGTGAATTTCAAAACTAGTATAATGGATCGAAAAGAACAGGCAGTGCAACCCTCCTCCTCATGTAGACTGTACATAGACTACAATTGGCCATATATACAGAGTCGAGATATGTGATGGCCACGCAGATACTGCCTGGGTCGTCTGACAGTGATAATGTTCATTGGCATGTCATGATGTAACATCAATCAATGAATCAGTAGAAGATTTGTAGAGTTTTCTGCAATGTGTATGAAATAAAAATAATAGAAACACAAAGATGATTTCTTACAGGAGAGAAAATGTCAACAGTTTTCAATGATGGCTTTACATAAAATACTATTCACTGACCATTATTCTTTATCCAAATGAATTTCCAAGTAGCTTTCCAGAGTATATATATATATTTCAGTCTTGCTTTGATTGTGGCTGTTCATTTGAGCACCATAGTTGATTGAAGTTATGCCAGCAATCATATACGACAGAAGCAAATTCCCGCTAAGTATCAATAGGCAGCTCAACACACACTGTATAGTGGGACATCCGAGCTCATACACACGGATATGGGATATTAGTTTCAACTTCGAAGAATATTACATTTGGATCTACCCTACGGCTTATAAAATGTTTATGATAATATTTGAGAACGACCCCACTATCTTACATGTACCATATTATAAATACTTGATGACAACTGGTTCTACAATACTCGTGAACAAATATAGTAAGATGTATGCGATCACTTTGAGAAAACCATAATGCTCCTTATGCTCTTTTACACTTGCTGTAGAAATTCATTATATCATTCCTTAGTACCATTGTATAAATTTAATTCGTTAATTTTTTAAGGGGCCAGGCAATGCGAGTCAGAAAATAACAACGAACTGACAATTGATGCTTCTTACTCCAGAGAAATAACTATAGTCACCAACAAACTGATATCAAATACCTGTCCATGGTACCCCTCGCCCACCATCTTTAATCCGAGTAAACGCTCTACTAAATCAATCACACTATTGCACTTTGATCACCCATAATCTCCCGTTCTATTAAAAACAATGTCAGCTTTTTACCACTCATCTAGAACATTAGAGTAAAATAATTATTCATTTACAAAGATGCACAAGATATGGACATTTCCCGTTCACCAAAAATGTAAAATGTGTGTAACATCTCAAGTGTTATAGACCTACATGAACGGCAGCCATGTGAGGCAAATCTCAAGTTCTATAGGAAGAGACATGGGGTTTGTTTCCGTGTTTACCTCACCATCTCCTCCATGAGACGACCATACTTTTTCATATCAATCCGTTTAACAACAGTGACATTAGCTGGTTTCCCCAAAATCCCCATCCAATCTACGACCATCTGACCACGAGTTAGCTTCCCTTGGAGCTCAACAGTGCAGTACACGGTCTCACTCTCCAGGACAACACTCTCATCAATGACTGTAGCCATGGTAACGGAATCACAGGACAGAAAAACTGGATGCTTATGCAAGGCCCGTATCTTCTGAACTGTATACGCTAAGATAGCTTGATTGAATTTAGATTTTGGTGTATCAATGCGCTTCCATTTCTCGAACCACTCCTGTAAAAGATACAATATTGGAACAGAAATCAGATGGGGTACTACAATGCGCAGAAATCAAGGGGGCATGTACAATAAGATCCTCTATTTATCTAAGTACAACAATGGGGACCAGTACTTACCACAAAGGGAGTATATAAAACAAACTAAAACCTAACAAAGGTGGCTTATCATAACTGTAGTTTCACACATGTATGAGACATGAAATATTGGATAAGGAACATCACTGCAGCGCAAGCATAGATTGTTTTGAAGGGGTCCGCTGTCAGTTGACGTGAGCGGCCCCCTTTGAGAAACCTTTGTTCTCAAGTCAGTCCTGATTTCCAAACGTTTACGAGAGCTATTAAACAACGGTCTGAAAAAAGCATATTCAGTCATTTCTTGTATAGGAAGGATAAGAACTTTTGATGGGATGTGTCTGAAGTCTGACTGCTATTTCAGACCATGCAAAAACTGAAGACAATTTGAATTATTTTGCTCCAGTTATTCTCAAACCACCCAAATTGAATGAAATCATGCCTAGAAAATTTATAATTGGAAACAATCACACTGTCGAAAATCCTTGCTACTCCCATCAGAGCTTAACTATAAACTAAGCTGATGCTTGACTACACAGCCAGAAAAACGGTGTTGGCCCAACACCATTTTTTAGTGTTGATGCCAGTTCAACACCAATAAGTGGTGTTGAGAAACGGTGTTGACATAATTCAACACCAAAATGTGGTGTTGAGGCCAGTTCAACACCAAAAAACGGTGTTGAGAAAATGGTGTTGACCCAATCCAACACTGAAAAATGGTGTCGAGACCAGTTCAACACCAAAAACGGTGTTGAAAGAATGGTGTTGAAAATCTAACACTGAAAAATGGTGTTGAGACCAGTTCAACACAAAAAAGCAGTGTTAAGAAAAGGGGGCGATTTTCACCGTTAATTCGGATTTCCGCCCCCTTTGAGGTTGGTAATCGTTTGCAATCGATAAAATATTATTAAAAATGTAACATTTAACAGCTCAAAGAATTAATTGTGTGATAAAGACTCCAGAAAAGAGTAATAAACAGCTATAAATACAACAGTGGCTTAACTCAGCTGCCAAATTTCTGGGGCGACGCCGTTATTGTCGGCATATAGCACATACCAGTACGTGAGTTCTATTGATATCTCCACATGTTAATCTGTATAATTAACAGCTTTATAAAAGCAGAAGAAAAAAAAATATTAAAACAAATTATCCGTAAAGGGCTATATGCTGACAATAACGCTAAAACAAGTATATATCTGCGTTATTTACTATTTCCTGATCAATAAGTCAATCATTAAGGCAATCATTCAATCTGTATAATTAACAGCCTTATGAAAACAGAAGGGGAAAAAAGTAAAACAGATTATCCGTGCTATTATGCTGACAATAACGGTGTTTACCGCTGTGTTAACCCCAGGATTCTGACGGCTGGGTAAGCGCCCTGTAGCTCGCTGTCGTAGGTTTGTTTAAAGCTGAATTGGTTTGAAAAATTACTTTATACCAAGCAAGTAGACAAAGAAGTTGGAATTTTCCAGTCATAATTGCCGTATACGTATAGAGTAAACTTACTTGTACGTATTTTGCCGGTTTATTGCGACGCACAGTGCGCTTTACTGCCAGCTTTTCAACTTTTCATTGGAAAAAGAAACACAAATTTGCAAATGACGGACGGATTTTACGATTCTCTGTCTAGTGCTTCCGCCGAGGTCCGCGCGCCCCGCATCTATCCTTATATAAGACAATGCCGGGCTGGCTGGCCCAGAGTATTTCAAAACCAGCATAGCTAACAGTTATAACGTCAGACAAAGGAAAGACACAAATATCGTCGCCTATAAAGCGTATGTTGATTTCCCACACCTAAGCGCTGCGTTGATCAGTTCCTTCACCTATAAAGTGAATATTAAACGAAAAGACCTATCCGGCGTTGAATGGTTCTGTTCACCTATAAAGTGAATACTGAACGAAATCACCTAGACGGTGCATGCCCACCTACCATAAATTGGTGCAGGCTCTGACAATATGCAGATGCATTCAACTTTAATATATGGAATGAAACACCTATGCCGTACGTGCCCACCTACCATAAATTGGTGCAGGCTCTATTAATATGCAGATGTTAACTAAGTGTTAACTAACATCAGCTCAACACCAATTATTACCACTTACCGGGACGTTCTCTGTAGGATATCCCTAATTTCAGCGGGTCATAAAACCTCATATCAGACCGATAAAACAACATCGGCGGGCGGCGGGCCGATAATGAGCTGCAGCCGAATATCGGCCCGTTACCTGACCTTTGACACAGTGACGTAAGATCGGTGACTCGCGCTTACCATGGTGATGTAATGCTTTAGCAGACGACAACAAGAAGAGATCACTCTCTGATGTGTACGCGCGGAGTGAGTATTTCATCATACAGGATGATACCCTCGTTGTTGTTTTTATTGAAGCTTGTTTTGAAACTGGTAATAATAGTAATAACATGATTTTTTTCGGGACATTATACTTTTTTATTGGCCCTCCATCAGTAATTAGCAGCCCGCCATAGTCCGCCCGCTAATGACTATGTTGGGCTGCTAATTACTGATGTCGGGCCAATAAAAAAGTATAACAAATATATGTTATATTAACAGTGTTAACTAACACCAATAAATGGTGTTGAAGCTGGCTCAACACCATTTTTTAGTGTTGACTGACAAGTGCTGATGCTGGCTCAACACCAATTAACAGTGTTAACTAACACCAATAAATGGTGTTGAAACCGGTTCAACACCATTTTTTAGTGTTGACCGACGAGTGCGGATGCTGACTCAACACCGAATAACGGTGTTAACTAACACCAAATAACGGTGTTAACTAACACCAATAAATGGTGTTGGAGCAATATGGTGTAGGGCGTAACTCAACACTGTTTTTTGGTGTTGAAGTCAACACCAATTTTTAGTGTTAATTAACACCATTTTTCTGACTGTGTAGTACTGAACACTTCTGATCTAACAAAATAACAGCACACAGCATGACTTACCCAGCCCAAGCTATGATTTAGGCAAGTTTCCCAGGACACCAGACGTATTGGACATCCCAACCCTTCTAAAGTGATGTGTGCAGCTTCAGGGTCACAAAAAAAATTGAATTCTGCGCAAGGTGTGATGTTACCTATTCCTGCAAAATGTACAATAGTCCGTTATTCAATATAATTTCAGCCGTCGTCCATTAAAGAATTTCCGCCTCCATAATCCAAAGACCTAATTAATATAATAACATTAGCACCAAGTTAAAAGATTAAATCATACTATACATAAAACTAGGTTAATTTCCTGCAAGACAGCAAGACAGAAGCGATCAAGATTGCAATGATGCCAGCAAAACATCATGATGTTTCAAAAATATCAAATCCGTATCCCTGGTCAGTATTCTTAATCCATTGGATATACGTTGTAAAGTCGTTATCTAGAGTATGATGTATCTCAGCCACGCTTTGATTGTGACTGTTCAGTTGAACATTATGAGGATCTTGAACTACATAGGTTCATACGGCAGCTAGCCCCCGGTTAAGCGGAATGAAACACAAGCTACGAAACGTACCGCCATAGATCTTGCGTGCTACGCTCGTATTTTACTATCACCATGCGATATGTATCGCCAAATTTGAGCAACTTCGAGTGGAGGCGCTTGATTATATATCCCTGTTTTACAAGTTTCTACAATGATGTTTTGTGACGTTGATTGAAATCGTCACATTTAACACAGGATTTAGTGAATGCTACTAGTCGAGATATGTATACGCCATATGCAGGTCCCTCAGGTATATTACTGTCCAGATAGGGATATTGTAATCATCTATTCGTTATAAAGTCGGCGAGAAAAGGCCCGCTTCATTTTTATTGAGATATTCTAAATATAAAGTGCCTGTAGGGCTATCTGTATTTTCCTTCAAATCCAGTGAAGGTGGATATATATCCTCCACTGTGTCATTTATATAGCCAGCATTCACAGCAAGAAGATCGTCTACATAGCGTTTGGTGAATAGCGTTTAGTGAATAGCGTTTAGTGAATAGCGTTGGTGAATGATGGTGAATATATATCAGCCTAAAGGGGTGCAAGATTAGTACCCATTAGAATACCTTTATGCTTTTGACTATTGTATTGCCAAATTTCACATATTTTGAGCAACTATATAAACAAAGAAACATCCCATGAATGATATTCCTTGTATGTAGTAGAGCTAAAGAGTGCTTTATGGCTTCTGACATTAATATTTCGGCGATCAATTTTCTTGAACACCGATGCTATTAATGAAATAACACGGACAATAAGGTCCTGATGAAGGATTGTAGTTTAGAGAGTCGAAAAATCAACTGAACACTCTGTTAACACAGCGTGTTGTGAAATCTATGACAACCAAATGTTGAACATATTACTCTGGTGATACCGAGAAACTTAGTGAATCGTTTTATCAAATATACATTAAAATTCAGCAAAATTCTTCAGATCATTGTAAGATCAAAAATATGATGGCTGTACATGTTTTCCGTCAAATGTATAACGATATAGTCAGTGCAATGTTTGTGAAAATGAGTCTAATACCATGTTATTGCCAACCAGAAAATAAACTTAATCACTCGGAATTTTCCCACAGTTCCGAACTGGAGGTAATATGAGAAAACGTATGAGGGTGAATTGACCATAATTTTTAATACAGACTATATACAAATGAAATAGAACAGCATAAAATGTATTCTGTAAAGACAAATCTATAAAAGAAAATATTTGTATTACCTTCAATATTTCCGCCCATTATAACCACATCTTTAAGTCTCTTGCCAAACAAGGGGTCAAGCTTTATGGCCATAGCAACATTTGTAAGAGGTGATACTGCAACTAAAGTTATCTCTCCTGCAATAAGAATTTAATGAATCAGTTAATGCATGAAAATGAGTTAGTGTATTCATTCTCTGAGGATTACACATTGTCTGTGTGACACTGATGAGAGGGATAATGTGCAGTGTGAGTTTGGGAAACCGGTTGTGCTGTAGATTCGCACGACCAATGTCCATCGCGATGTGATGGAGAGTCCATGTACATCCATTACACCAATAAAGATAAAATTATAACTGGTAAATCAAATATCACATATTCATCAGAAAGTCAGAAGTTAAAAATTGAGTCAGTTTACATTGCCCCTTCATAACAAAATTAACCTGCAATTAATGACTCGAGGGACTTGCACAATAGAGTCAGGAGACAAGAAGTGGCAATTCTGTCAATTGATTGGCTAAATGGGCCAAAATCGACAAACAATAAGTGGCAATCGAGGAACTTGATTGGATAGTTGATATTGTGCAAGGTCCCTCGGTGATCAGTTGGGGCTGGGAAATAGGCCAGGCTTGTTGAAGTGAGAGTATTACATTCGCGGCTGCTCGGCCTTTACCGTCGGAGTCATAGTACCTTGCGCATTAATGGTGCAAGGATTTTGCACGTGAGAATGGTATTGGATGCGTTTCCGCTCAGATAGTCCTATAGTTGTATTTCTCCCTCATCAGGAGTTAAAATATATATCCAATTCACAGTGACTTGGGTGGCAGAGGGTGTCTTCGTTGATGTTGTTGTTGTTGTGATTACATATATATATATATATATATATATTTTGCAAGAATATAATTATTTCCCACCTTTTCATACACCACAATGACAGTAGATGTCATACAAATGCTTTCTATACGCCCTAAATCGATCTACATACCCCTCCTCTACTAGATCTCCGTCTCTAATGACAAGTGCGGTAAATATAATGTTAAAGCCGTATACCGACTTTCGCCACGAATCCCGGTACACGGGGTAATTCGGGTGTCTGCAGACAACCAACAGTAAATGGATGAGCAGACGTGAACTATGGTGAAAACTCAACGGGCGTGGAGAATGCCATGAGGTAAGTTCTCCTGCATTCGAAGCCGTTCGGCCTCGATTTCAAAAGTCTTCGGAAGTCTTACCAGTTACTGGAAAACAGCCATATCGTGGAGAATGTATTACCGCACACCGTGTACCGGGATTCGTGGCGAATTCTTTAACATAATAGTTACCGCACTTGTCATTGGAGACGAAGATCTAGTAGAGGAGGGGTATGTAGATCGATTTAGGGCGTATATAAAGCATTTTTATGACATCTACCGTCATTGTGGTGTATAAAAAGGTGAGAAATAATTATATTATTGCAAAAAAAATATATATATATAATCACAACAACAACATCGACGAAGACACCCCCTGCCACTCAAGTCACTGTGATCCAATTGAAGGGATATCCCCTTTATTCTATCGCCGAAGGATCTCTTCTAATGTGAGGTGTTTCGCCTGGCTTTTCGTCTCAAGCTGATCTCGTAACGGAAGTCAAACAGCTGACATGCGCTGTCGGCGTGATACTGTGCTTTCAACATGGATGCCAATATGGATTCCTAGCAGTGCAGCTTTAGGTACTATGTCCTACATAAAAGTACGAGACCCTGTCGATTGAGAGTATCAATGATCTAACCAGTTCCATATATTACCTGGGTACTGATTGGTCAGTTTGAGTAGCATATGTACGGCGTGTTCTGATTGGAGAGGGCTCATGTCCAGTGGTTCGGTGTCTGGTACATCACCCAGTCCATCATTTCCATGGTGCATTTCCTCCTTAATCGCAGGATCTTCATATACCAAGGCTGATGCAAGTCCTCTGTAAACTGGTATCTATCCGACCAAAGCCGTAATAAGGAGAAACAAACATGTGACAATACTCAGTATACATAATTTGAGTATTTAGACAGATTTAAAATTCTTGAAAAAATCTCTTTCAACAGACACCTGAGCGAATGCGAACAAGCCTGTAATATTGTCTTGACTTGCTATGGTGTTACTGGTTTTGAATGTCCCAGTGATTACTGTTTCTATCTTCAAAATCTAGTATCCAAGTAAAGATAACACCGTGTTCTCTTGTTGTGCAGACAGGCGTTACCATACTATGAGGAAATACGTACATCTGAGCGAGAGCAGACCTTGAGCACTCGTACAGCATTACGGCAGGCCTTTTCCTGGCTGATATTACCATTGGCACAAGTAATGGCTATCAAGTCGACACTGGCTTGTGATAGGGCCATCATTATAGCATGAGCATCATCGTGTCCCGGGTCCACATCAAGGATTATCTTCCGCTTGGACTGCTCTCTTGCCATTCTCGTCCTGGGTTATTCTACTTCTGAAATATATCTGAAATCCAAAAGAGATGCATGAGTACAGAACCTTCCCTCTGTGTAGTCAGTCTGGTTCCCCACATTATAATCTTTAGAGAGACATTGAGCTACATTAATAACAGCATCTTTCTATTTTAAACGTAAATGGGATGGTCAAGTTCTGGACGGAGGGCCGTGATGGTAATAGCAAATTGATATTGAACCCCTACAGTCAGCCAGTCAATTAATCTAGTGTCATAGGTGTGCTGATCTCAAGGAATAATGAGCCTCCAGGAGAGGTTCAATCTTCTTTCTAATTTGGCAAACCACTGGATAATGGTTCCCTTTTTGGAGTCTTTTTTCCGTAGCCTTATCTTGAAGAGTCCATCGGAGTGGATGGAGCATTTCTAATATATGTTTTTGTGAGATAAGTCAAATCATATATGCCCCTGGAAATTAATGCGAATAAATTAGCAGAAATTAATAACACTTATAAAGCTAGCCAATTTAGGATGTGATACCAATGTGAGTCATCAGGATTTCTTGAGATGGAGTCGTTTCATATGCTTCCTTATGGATTACAAAGCAGGGTGCCGTCCAGTTTGGGGAAATAACATACGTTATGGACCCGGAGTAGGGGTCGTTCGCACCCAACGCTCCTCCCCTTTAGCCCTCTAACGACGCCCTTTTCCTGATGAGTTTATTACACGTATGGGCATGTATCTAACTAGTGAGTTGTTAGAGAGATGGCCCTAGTTGAAAACGGGATGGCATCCTGTAAACAGTGGATAATAAGTTTCGTGCCGTCGCTAGTATTCTACAACTAAGGCACGCAGCATATACGGCCTGCAACGGAGTTTAATGGGATGGGGGTCGGCGCTATCCTGTGGGCGGTGATGATATATCGGTTCAGTGATTTTCTCAATTGTGAAACAGTGAATCGTCGGCGCCTGCTTCTGATCAGAGTATATTACCTTTTTGGTAGTATTTGCTTCTTTCGAGACATTGACGTATCTTTAGCTTTTTTTCCAACTACCTTCCCCACATGCAGGAAAGGTAAGTACATGTATGCTTCATTTTACTAACTTTAACTTTGACCCATGGGGTACCAATGGAGTAATTCGAGAACCAACCTCTGTGAAAAGGTAACAATGTGAGAGTATTGCAACTTTCGGTTAGACTGGCGATTTCAATCGCCTTTCTCTATATTCTCCTTCGCTGTTGTAAAAGGTGGCAATGCTCATTTTTAGTAACATTTTCTTTCTATACCACCCTCCCCTGAGATAAGATAACACTACATCAATTGAATATGGCAACATTGCATTCACTGCTTTATCTGTAGATACCCTGTAGAGAGCCTCTTCTGAGAAAAGGTAACAATGCCACGTTTTAATAACTTTTGCTTTGACTTTCGTTCAGTTATAATTATATTCAAAATATATCAAACTCCCATTTTTTCTTTTGTTTGCCGCTCTTTCCCGAGAAAAGGTAACATTGTCATGTTTCAGTAATTTTATATTCATTTCTCTATATGCCTGTAGAAAAGGTATCAAAGCCCCATTTCGGTAACTTTTTTTCCTACCACCCTTGTCTGAGAAAAGGTAACATTAACATGTTGTAGTAACATTTGCTTTCATCGCTATACAAGCATGTATATTTTTCCACTACCTCTCTCTCATAAAATGTAACAATGCTGTTTTGTTTTAACTTTCCCTTTGATATTTCACGAAGTAATAATTGCTCATGCCACCCTCCCCTGAATAAAGGTAACAATACCATGTTTCACTAACTTTTAAATTCCCCTCTCTACATGATTTTTAATCTACAACCCTCTTCAGTACATAGACGCATTCGAGTAACTTTTGCTTTTCTTCTACAACCCTCGTTTGAGAAAAAGCTAACATCAACCTGTTTGAGTAACATTGTTCTCAGTGCTCTATATGCATATAAAAAAGAATTTCACTGATCTTCTCTGAGAACAGGTAACAAAGTCGCATTTTGATAACTTTGGCTTTTCCTCCCACCATCGTCTGAGAAAATGTAACAATTGCGTGTTTTAGTAACATTTTCTCTCAGTGCTCTATAAATATATAATGTATTCCCACAACCCTTCCATGAGAAAAAGTAAATTTTATTTTGGTACCTTTTGCTGTTTTGTTTTTGTTCTTTTTTTCTTCCTCATCTGAGTATACTTAACAATATCGTGTTTTAATAACTTTTACTCTAACTGCTCTATATGCATGTACAAAATTTCCACTTCCCTTCTCTCATAAAAGGTAACTTTTGTTTTTCTATCACCCTTGTCAGAGAAAAGATAACACTGACATGTTTTAATAACATTTGTTCTCATTGCTCTGTCATATATATCCAAATAGGGAAGCAGATAGGATATAATTTTAATAAAATTGATTGCTCTGTATGCTTGCAGATTTTTTAACTACCCTTATATGAGAAGAAGTAACAAAGCAGCATCATTGGTAAGGTCCCCCTCTCCGAGAAAAGGTAACAAAATGCAGTTTTTACTTGTTTATTTTTGATGATTCTCGACTGAGAAATACGCATGTATTTTCCCCCTTTATCCTTCTCTGCGAAAAAGCAACAACATCGCATTTCGGTACCCTACGCGTCTGACAAAAGGTAACAATTCCGAAGTTAAGGAGGTCCGCTGATGATTTTTGGCTTTGACAGCCATTTTGCCAGTTTTTTTTTCTATTGAGTTATCTCCCTTTCCTAGGTTGAGAGATTAGGATTTTCTTTAAAAGCCTTCTAGCCCAGAATTTTGCACTGCAACATCCATCCAATTTGATAAATTTTTATAGACATTGTGATTATCTGCAAACAGTTAGAATATAAGGAAAAGTTAAATACTTTTTATATAAATTTTTCATGAATATGCTTCTAAACTAGGGCTATTCCCTATGTTTTCTGGGTAATCAAATTGAGCATGGCTTAGTTCACTTAACGTTGCCACAGCTAAAAAAAATGCATACCAACCTTTATTTTGTTCATCGTTTTTCCTCATATTACACAATTATGAATGCAACAACACACATTATTCAAAAAGTTAATTACTTTGATTTACCACCAGCGGACATCCTTAAGGACTCGAGGCCCGGGGAATAGGCTCAAACTATCGATATTTTTTTCTTTGCATATTTCAAAAGTTGAAGAAAAAACCTATCAAGTGTTTCTGTTATTTTCCTTAAAAAATGTTTGCAAACGTGAAATTTCAGCTCTCAAAAAATCACTGTCTGTGGAAGAACTCTGCGCTGTGGGGATTAGTGCTCATTGCTCACAGTAAGTGTTACCCCCTGCTGTGACTTCCGCACCTCGGCTAATTACTTGTAATTGCAATACACACAATTCACGCGCTAGGCTCATTTATTATAATTAGTTGTTTTTCTACTACATTCATGCCGGAGCAGCCATCGTTTACAAAATATTGAACAGGAAATTATATGGTCTATCTCAGTGTTTTCGCGCCACATGACAAAATAAAAAAAATACAAACACACTGCTCAGGTGATCAACCATTTCCGGAAAGCATGTGGTATATGCAGATATATATATTGCGAATTTGCGTAATGTTTTTCATAATATCTCACTCGACATTCTATCAACATATCTTACTTGCCAACACAATCATGGGAAGAAAACGTTACAAGATTAGTAGGACACGCATGCAGGCAAAAAGAAACTTTGATAAACATTATTACACGACTCCTGCTGTTCGATCATATATACCTCCGATTCAGTATTACTTCATACTGCATTATCGCATTATACATGCGGAAAATGTAGAAAATGAGGTATTCATTCAAAATCAATACTTTACGTATTCACCATCGTACATATAATTATAAAAAAGGCAAACATTATTCCCGCAAATTGTATACTTTCGCGATAATAGTAAAGTTTTTTAACTCCACACCGGAAATGGCCGCTGCCAGTTTTTTCCAGTTTGAGATCTGTAGACTGACCAGTTCCTGTTTTCTTCTCTTTCCTTGAGCTAGACCTTTTTCAGTCGGCAAATAAATCCATGAATGTCCAATTGCCGCAAATCATATCTCTGTAAGCCTTCTATAGAATGCTCGACGTCTACTCAATCACCCGCGGTGAGGGATTTCGGAAGGCGTGAAAACTGACCAACGGGGCATATTCCAGCATAAAAATTCATCTTCGTGACTGGTTTTCTACACTTTCTCAAAATATATTGTTCCAAAGTGATTAAAGAACGTTTGGTCTATAATCCCTATATGTTCTGTGAGAATATTGTGTCATTATCATGAAGTAGCGGATAATAATTACAGAACATCATCTGAAAAGTAGATTATTTTTGTTTACGGTCTATATCCGACATATTTTTTTACACAGCTGGTACATACAAACTTGCTAATAACTTCTCTATTTTTCATTCGATCATGTCAATTTTTGGGGAGCATAATATATACATTACAGCCCGAACGAACGTGTCTCAGTTTTTCAAAATGTTGCTTTGTTTTGAAGTTATTGGAACTTGAAATAGACTTTCATTTTGTTTCAAAATAAACTTTACAACGCTCTCAAACTTTTTCTAAGAGTTTAAAAAAACCCTGAGACACCTTGTTTGGTTTGAAAGGTTTATTATCACCATGCAAAATCTCGGACTCGTTACTTGTAAAATAATAGGTGAAATTAGCGATATAAAAAAAGACATTATTTTTTTGAAATAACTGTTTTCTAACTGCAACAAAACCGGTGAACACCGTAAGAGTTAATTTTTTACTTTATTTGGAACGCCTGAATCGTGATCTTTCCAACCATATAAAACATATATATGTATGTGAAGTGGTTGTGATGAAATGAGACAGAATGCACGAGGGTGTCTAGTATCAGGCGCTACCCCGGGACTCTAGTCCTTAACTAAGTTTTGCCCACACCGTTCCATATGCATGCTTCTGAGAAAAGGTAAATTTTCATTTTGACACCTTTGTTTTTATCCCTCCATCCTTGTCTGATAAAAGGCAGCAATGCCGTGTATTATTAACTTTTGCTCTCACTTTCCTGTGTATGTAAATTGTATTCACTGAGACAAGGTAACAAAGTCCCATTTAGGTACGGTAATTTTACATTCTCTCTCGTCTCACAAAAGTTATAAATACCATGTTACTGCTCTATATAAATCTTACTATATGCATGCAAAAAATTCTACTATCTTTCTCTCAGAAAAGGTATCAAAGCCGCATTTTGGTAGCTTTTGCTTTTCCTCCCACCCTCGTCCATGAAAAGACAATAATACCGTATTTTGGTAATTTTTCCATTCACCGCTCTATATCCATGTAGATTTTACTTTTTTTAGATTTTCTTGTTCTCATTACCCCACATGCATATAATTTTTCTCACTACTCTTCTCTGAGAAAACCTAACAAAGCTGCTTTTTTTTTTGGCTTTATTCTCCCACCATCGTCTGAGTATAGGCAAACATATCGTGTTTTAGTAACTTTTGTTCTCACTGCTCTTATGGACATTTTTCCATTACCCTTCCCTAAGAAAAGGTAATTTTTTTCTGCAACATCTGTCAGAGAAAAGATAGCAATAGTTTGTGCTAATAACTTTTACTTCCACTGCTCTACATGCATGTGAATTTATGCATACCCTTCTCGATTGATAACATTTTACTCTCACTGCTCTGATCTGTACGCTTGTTTCTGAGAAAAGGTAACAAAGTCCCATTTCGGTAACGTTTGCTTTATCCTCCACCCTCATCTGAGAAAAAGTAACACTAACGTGATTGAGTAACTTTTACTCTCATTGCATTATATGCATGCAAATTTTCACTGCTCTTCTCTGAGAATAGGTAACAATACCTTGCGTTAGCAACTTTTGCCTTTTGCCTGTTCCACACACATTTTAATTAATCCATACCCTTCTCTGCGAAAAAATTGGAAGAGGAAAGAGAGACTCTTTTCGCCGCTTTATGTATATAACACCCCAGTAGCCTTCATTTTCGGAATAGAGAAACAGATATTATAAACGAAATTAACCAATTAGACTTTATAACGCACACTGATGTACTGTTGCTTTTATGCTATGTCAATGGCCTGAGGAATAATGCTATCTATCTGAACCGATCATTCTTCGTTATGCTCGTTTAGGCAACCAGCGTAATGTAAACTGTGTGCGGTGATGAGAGGCGGCATCTGCCCGGTCATGCACCGATACCCCCTTCGCCTCGCTATGGATTAGCCAGACAATGCGTTAATAATTAATGTGAGCCCGATACTCAGGGATTGAGAAACTCCTAATTAATCAGTTTCTCTCCAGCTCTTGTCAATTTTTTGTCTTTTTCTTTTCAATCGTTTGGAGTAATTATAAATGCAATGAAAATTCATCCACTTATCAACCTGGACACGAGAAATATATTTCTATAACGACCAATTTTCATTCCATATTCCTGTATTTCTCATATGAATTTGACTTTATACTGGGATAATATCAATCCGGTTGCGTTGGTTGACACTCGATTTGACGCTCCCGATTGAGTCTTATTGACTAAAATAACGTACAAAATCAATGTAAATATAAAATATTTGTTATTTTTCTTCTTTCAATATCTTCCTCATGTCTAGATTGACAAGATTTTTGAATTTTCATGACCTTACTCTAAACCATTGTGAAGAAATCGGAAAAGCACTGCCAAGGACTGGGAAAATTTGGTTAGTCAGATTTTCAGGTAGAAATCCCCTTAAATGACCTACTACACGCCATATCCTGGGGGTAATTTGGTTTGCCCACGATGTATTCAATTTGATATGGGTGAATATATTGTACGCATCAATTCGTCCATGTCGAGAAATGTGTTGCTTCTCATTTTCTTACAAAGGCAGGGGTCGTCATTCCTATAAAAATGAAACTGAACAGTTTTCAGTGTCGAATGCGTACCGGCCCCGACTACCGGCCCTGACCTACATGACACTGCATGCAATGTAATGTTCTGAGGCTAAATCCTTCTTAATGGACGCCCATTCATTGAGATTAATAAAGTAAAAATTACATGCGCAAAAACCGTTGTTTTGATGTGATTTCGAAATCGCAAACGTTCGGTACAGTGTTCCTTTACATTTAATTTACACATTTTGATAAACGTGGGGACTGTGCAGCGGAGTTTTGGGAGGAGGGTCGACATTCACAAAATAGTGGGAAAATTAGTATGCCAGATCTTCCTGCGTTCTACGTCTTTCTATGTCCAGTCCCCTCCCAGCCCCCTCCCCCCCATCTCTGAGTATCCTATGGTGCATTGCTTTCATCTTGCACGGTCACAGATGGAACTGTTACTCAGGTCACCCCACCTCGGCCTCATGGTCACAGATGGAACTGTTACTCAGGTTACCCCACCACAGACCCATGGTCACAGATGGAACTGTTACTCGGGTTACCCCACCACGGCCCCATGGTCACAGATGGAACTGTTACTCAGGTTACCCCACCACGGCCTCATAGTCACAGATGGAACTGTTACTCAGGTTACCCCACCTCGGCCTCATGGTCACAGATGGAACTGTTACTCAGGTTACCCCACCACAGACCCATGGTCACAGATGGAACTGTTACTCGGGTTACCCCACCACGGCCTCATGGTCACAGATGTAACTGTTACTCAGGTTACCCCACCTCGGCCTCATGGTCACAGATGGAACTGTTACTCAGGTTACCCCACCACAGACCCATGGTCACAGATGGAACTGTTACTCGGGTTACCCCACCACGGCCTCATGGTCACAGATGTAACTGTTACTCAGGTTACCCCACCACGGCCCCATGATCACAGATGGAACTGTTACTCAGGTTACCCCACCACGGCCTCATGGTCACAGATGGAACTGTTACTCAGGTTACCCCACCACGGACCCATGGTCACAGATGGAACTGTTACTCAGGTTACCCCACCACGGACCCATGGTCACAGATGGAACTGTTACTCGGGTTATCCCACCACGGCCTCATGGTCACAGATGTAACTGTTACTCAGGTTACCCCACCACGGCCCCATGGTCACAGATGGAACGGTTACTCAGGTTACCCCACCACGGCCTCATGGTCACAGATGGAACTGCTACTCAGGTTACCCCACCACGGCCCCATGGTCACAGATGGAACTGTTACTCGGGTTACCCCACCACGGCCCCATGGTCACAGATGGAACTGTTACTCGGGTTACCCCACCACGGCCCCATGGTCACAGATGGAACTGTTACTCAGGTTACCCCACCTCGGCCTTATGGTCACAGATGGAACTGTTAGTCGGGTTACCCCACCACGGCTTCATGGTCACAGAGGGAACTGTTACTCAGGTTACCCCACCACGGCCTCATGGTCACAGATGGAACTGTTACTCAGGTTACCCCACCACGGCCCCATGGTCACAGATGGAACTGTTACTCAGGTTACCCCACCACGGCCCCATGGTCACAGATGGAACTGTTACTCGGGTTACCCCACCACGGCCCCATGGTCACAGATGGAACTGTTACTCGGGTTACCCCACCACGGCCCCATGGTCACGGATGGAACTGTTACTCAGGTTACCCCACCACGGCCCCATGGTCACAGATGGAACTGTTACTCAGGTTACCCCACCACGGCCCCATGGTCACAGATGGAACTGTTACTCGGGTTACCCCACCACGGCCCCATGGTCACAGATGGAAGTGTTACTCGGGTTACCCCACCACGGCCCCATGGTCACAGATGGAACTGTTACTCAGGTTACCCCACCTCGGCCTTATGGTCACAGATGGAACTGTTAGTCGGGTTACCCCACCACGGCTTCATGGTCACAGAGGGAACCGTTACTCAGGTTACCCCACCACGGCCTCATGGTCACAGATGGAACTGTTACTCAGGTTACCCCACCACGGCCACAGATGGAACTGTTACTCAGGTTACCCCACCACGGACCCATGGTCACAGATGGAACTGTTACTCAGGTTACCCCACCACGGCCTCATGGTCACAGAAAAACAGTTAAGAAGTGTCGAATAAGGCGAATAAATATTGCTATAATGTCCCCTCCAACCAAAATGCTTATTAGCCGCGGCAAATATTTCACTCGACTCTATCAAGTAGTGTATCTAAATCAGACTTTGATTGTCAAAACTGGCTCCAACTTACCTGTAGGAGAAGTCCAATCAATGCTACTTCTGTTAATATGTGAAACAGGCGGTTTGATATTCTTCAATCTATCCGTCAAACATGGCTGACCAATCGGCGTGTTATGGGTGTGTCTAACGACTCAAATATATTCAATGGCCTAGACTATTTTTACATCTGATTTTGATATGTTTACCTGGAAGGTGTTTTGTATATCATCAATATTCAAGACAGGTATATTTTAACCCAGATATCATCAGCCCGGGGACTGTTCTGTTATGCATCGTTTCAGAACAACACATTGAAAAGGTTTATTCTTCCCCAAACGTATAAATCCAGTTAATTAACACAAGACCTTTGAATTCCTACTTTTCTGTATTTAACACGGCTAAGTGTGTCCTTTGCGTTATCAAGTATAATGCTAGATGTACAGGCGTAATGGAAGCTATAGTGATCTGGTTACACATGGGGTACATGACCGTAGGTGTGAACCTACCTCTCGTTTACTTTTCAAATAAGAATACCTGTAGTCTATAAAAAGATTTTTTTTTAAGATTGGGGGCTATAGCTACCTCATAAAGTAAGTACAGGTAATCAAAATAAAATTAACATGCAACGTGTGAGGAGCCCCTGCTTAGAATCTCAGGTGATTGCTACAATAACACATTTGCAAATATAAACAATGCTTTAGATTTAAAGGAGCAAGTGATCGTAGCTGCAAACCCTAGATGACCAGAAATATATAAACACATAATAATCTGTATAACTTCTATGCATGGCTAGATTCCATATAAATTGATTTCATGGTATCTGCTGGGATATAATAATTATATAAAATATTGCAATATAATAGGAATCAAGCGTCCGTCATTTAATATCCAGCCCACGTCCATTAAAGAATTTCCGCGTCCATAATTAAATGACCTAATTGGTATAACAGCGTAAGCCCCAAATTAAAGAAGAGCAATCATAAACATAGCCTAGTTTCCTGCAAGAGAGAAGCGGTCAACAGTTTTCAATGATGCCGGCAAGACATCATGATGTTCCAAATATCAAATCCGTATCGCTGATCAGTATTTTTAACCCGTAGGGGTTTTTTTCCGTTGTAAAAGTCGTTATCTAGAGTATGATGTATCTCAGTAAAGCTTTGATTATGACTGTTCAAATGAACAGCATGGGGATCTTGAGGTACAGGACTTAACCCCGCGGGTTATGCGGAATTAGACAAGATTAGCAACGCCAGAGATTTTGCAGGGTACACTCGTATTTTGCTAAAAGCATTCGATATGTATCATAAAATTTGATTGGAGGCGCTTGTTGGAATAGGCAAATTTTACAAGTTTCAGCAATAATTTATTGTGACGCTGATTAAAATCGTCACATTTTTCGCAGGATGTAGCAGATGCTACATGTATTAGGCGAAATATTTATGTGCCACATGCAGTCCCCACTGGAATATTACTGTCCAGAAAGGGATAGTTTATGTTTTTAGTTAACCAACTAAGTAATTAAAAGTGATTATCAAACTTTCTGGATGCGATGTCTCCATTGGAATAGGTTTAAATAGCTCGGTAATATTGGATGTATCTGACTGACGGTTTGTTACATTGCCGAATCCATGAACAATATCATTTGAACCGTACACAAACCCCGAGGCAAATTCTAGCAGCCAGAACAGATCCCGGTTTCCAATTATTCTCTCAAATCCAGATGGGGAATCATTAGTAGATGGTAGACAATGTCTTTGATCTGAAATCCTAAGTTTCTTAATACTTACCTATAAACAATCGTCAATTTGTCCTGTCTGATGTCCAGGGCTCAGAAGTATCTGCTTAGTGTGAGTCTCTATTCTGACTGGATTATATCTCTCCACGCACTCGATATTAGCCTCCTCTGATCTCTGTTCAATTGGTTTGCGGCATAGATATAACTGGAGTAGACTTAACTTGGTCTATAACTGGCGGATTTGATGCTAATGTTTGCAATTTGCCATATGGTTTGATCGGGATTGGTAATGACGTGTTCAGCAATGACGGGCCTCTTGTGGTCCTTGTTTATTATTATACGGACCGGTGTTCTTTAATAATGATGCATAGTGGTCTGAAAGTTCTCCAATGTATGACTTTCCACAATCACAAAAAAACAATTATAGCCTACACCTCTTACATCGGATATATCATCCCCTACTCCGCCATAAGCTTTGGTGTGGAATTTTAGTAATGAGCGTATTTTTGAAGCGGATGTCAACGGGGCTTATTTCTGAAAGGCGCTGGATTTGGTGGCGGACATGGCCGATGCAGGGAAACGTGATTTTCGCCGGATTTGGATCTGGCATACAGGCTGGTGCATGTGTACAGTGACTAGTGTTTTTTCACTTACTTTTTCAGTAATAGGGGGAGGAATTGGAATATCTCTTTGTGAGGTCAATCTGGATCACATTTTGTGTGCGTTCTTCTCGCTGAGAAGGAGATAATGCTAGATTTTACTTTGGGTATGTGGCCAGACTTGGTATAGCCGTTCGTAACTTGTGTCTAATACCGCTTCGGGACTAGAGGTCATAGGAACCCATGTAACCTCATGGGGTTTATATGAACATCACAATCAAACCGGACTGAGAAACATCAATTTCTAAATAACGACCATACAACGAAAATCATATGGATTAAGAATACTGTTCAGCGATACGGATTGAATATTTTTGGAATATCGTGATGTTTTGCCGGCATCATTGAAAACGGTTGATCGATTATCTCTTGTAGCAAACTATCATTTCTTCATGTATACTATTATTGCTTTTCTTCCAATTTGGTGTTACTGCTGTTGTATGAAATAGGTTTTTGAGTTATGCACTCATTTGTTTAATGGACGGCGGCTGAATATTGTATGACGGACTATATATAGACGCTCTGTTGACATGGATGTACTGGTCCGTATGGGTGGATTTTTCATAGTTTTCAGTACTACAGACCATCGGTCTACCGTGACATCGAATTGTAATTTCTGATCATTTTGCTGCTCAATGGTGAACTAAATACGATGATGTGCAGTTGAGGTGTTGTAGGAGCTCATTCGTGTCTTCAGATTCCTGCATGATTGTAAAAGTGTAATCCACTTTCGGTACCAGCAAAATGTCCCGTTAATGTTGTAGCTAAGGCCTGTTCTTCTAACATGCCATTACCAGAAGACAGATAGGGGGGGTTGGGCTGTTTCCCCGAGCTAAAAGTAATCCTTTAGCTTTTCTCCCACTCGCAGCACAGATTTTCATCGGTGCAGCGAACCGTGACACATTAAACAGGAAAACAAAAAACGAATATAGACGTCCTTCAGACAGCACGTCACGTGCAGAGGCCAAATAAATTTCGCCCCTAAGGTTTCTAAACATAGAAGCATGTGGGGTAAAGCAACCTCACCACGTCTGGTCATCCATCTATTCAACACCGGTCATCACTCATAAGATCGAACCCGGTAAAGACTGCTGTGTTCGAGAGATGTCACAGCTAACATAGTTTTAGATGAGTATTGATAGGTCACTCAGTTTTATAATGTTGTTAACTATGTTCTACCTCCCAAAGAGGGTGATCCTAACCAAAAGGAGTAAATTACAAGCGTCTGGTCCGTCATTCATAATTCAGCCGTCGTCCATTAAAGAATATCCGCGTCCATAATCCAAAGACCTATTACATATTCCATATAACAGTATTAGCACCAAATTCAAAAAGACAATCATAGTATATAAACATAGGCTAGTTTCCTGCAAGAGAGAAGCGGTCAACAGTTTTCAATGATGCCGACAAGACATCATAATGTTCCAAAAATATAAAATCTGTATCGATGATCAGTATTCTTAATCTATATTAATTGTTGTAAAGTCGTCATCTAGAGAATGATGTATCTCATCACGCTTCGATTGTGACTGTTCATATGAGCATCATGGGAATCTTGAAGTACATGGGTTCATATGGCCCCTAGCCCCGGGTTAAGCGGAATTAGACACAAGTTACGAAATGTAACGCCATAAATCTTGCACGCTACGCTCGTATTTTGCTATCAGCATGCGATATGTATCACCAAATTTAAGAAACTTTGAGTGGAGGCGCTTGGTGGAATAGCCCTGATTTATAAGTTTCTGCAATAATGTTTTGTGACATTGATTAAAATCGTCACATTTAACACAGGATCTAGCAAATGCTACTAGGCGAAATATGTATACGCCATATGCAGGTCCCACTGGAATATTACTGTCCAGGAAGGGATAGTTTACGATGTCGAAATTGTCATAAAGTCGAGGAGAGAGAATGCCCGCTTCATTTTTATAGAGATATAGATCTAAATATGATATCATATAGATCTAAATCTAGATCTAATATAAAAATAAATCCGGATCAACAACAAGTTTCGGCCATCAGGAGTGACAAGGGCGAACCCATGGGTATCCATGTAAAATAGATAGATGTGATGCACTTCTCAGCTACATGTAGCTGTACTCTGGTCACGGGGCGTAGTTTTGATTGCAGAGAATCTTTGGTAGCTTCAATCCTCTGGTGTAATTATGTTAGGGCTTCCTTTCTGTGGACGCTGGTAAATAAGTCCACCACGTCCTGATTAAGCACCCTGTTGTGTTGAGACTTTTGATGGCTTCACAAACGCCCCTGGAATCATTGATGGATGACTAAGCTACTGTGCCCAAGGTGGGCTATTAGCTTGGCAAGTAAAATATTTCTCTGAATAAACTAGTACTCAAGATTTAATAGATTTGTTTGTGGATTTTCAGGTAGCTCTGGTATATGGGATTGATGGGTTGTGGGCATTCAGGTTCTTGTGGAGCTGTTTGTTGATTTGACCTGTTTCTTTCAGCTCGGACAGAAAAGCTTTGTGTTCTTTAGTTTCCCAGTTGGGTCATCTTTCCGTTTTTCGTACGCTGTGGTGTCATTCAACATTCGATTTACCAAAGTATGATATTTTGTGTTCTTTAGCTTTTCCCTTATCTGCTTCTACTATGATGATGGTTTTGTCGTTTCATAGTTCTTTCCTTGCGTTCCACTCTTCCTTGATTAAGGGAGGAGGGGATTGGCCTAAAAAAATTACCCGTTAAGCTACGGTGCTGAAACTTGGTAAAATTGACGCCATACGCCAGTAGAATAGTTTTCCACGTGATTTGCATCCAATTTTCGTCGCTATTGTAATGTCTAAGTATCTCAAACAAACACAAACCACTCAAAAGATAAACTGGATGTAATTTCCAAAGCTTACGTGCCACTAAAAACCTGTAGCAAAATTATGTAATATCAGTATTGTAACCGTAGTCGGACAGGATCTACATAATCGTTACATTACGCCAGCAAGTAACTCTAACTCGCAAGGCTCACCAATTGCGTTTTAATGGTGTAGATCATAGTGCCAATAGGCTCGTGTTTAGATAATATATCCTCGATCATAATATCTCCAATTACTTTGATTGAGAGTAAAAAATCACTTACGTTTGCAGTTTCTCGCAAAGTCCGTGCGCTCACACTGGAAGATTTATTTATCAATCTCAGAACGTTTCTCGAGGAAAGAGGTATTTCTTTCCAACCACTGATAACGATATTCCAAAAGTATACTGTACTACCAAACTACATAAATCAGCAATCAACATGAGTTATAGCTGATTTATCAGCAAGCTTCCTTCCACCTTGTCGACGAGGGCGCCCTAGAACATTTTGAGAAAGATATTGCGCCACTCTTTACAAAAACTTTGGCGTTGAATATATGTGAAAATTGAAAAATAAATGTCTTACAGAATAACTTGATACGAAAATCACTCATCAGAACCTGACTGACCGTCTTATTTCATTGATAATATCGGTAATCGATCACCGATAAATACGAGCGTATTTAGCAAATTCTCGTTTGCCTCGTCCATCGTCCACGAGCGTATTTCTTTGGCGTTACATTTCATAACTTGTGTCTAATTCCGCTTAACCGGGGTTAGAGGCCGTATGAACCCATGCCTTTCAAGATCCTCATGGTGTTCATATGAACAATCACAATCAAAGCGTGACTGAAATACATGTACGTCATTCTCCAGATTCTCCGCCATTTTTCCACGAAAATCATGTGAATTAAGACTACTGATCAGCGATACGAATTTGATATTTGGAATATCATGATGTGTCGACAATGGAAACTGTTGACAGCTTTTCTCTTGCCGGAAACTTGTCTAGGTTTATGTATACTATGATTCTCTCAAAATTTTAGGCTGATGCTGTTATACGAATTGTGTCTATAGATTATGGAGGCAGAAACTGTCTAATGGGCGATGGCTGAATATCGAATTATCGAATGGGGACAAGACGCTTATATATATATTTTTTGGACGATGGACGAGGCAAATGAGAATTTCCTACGAGAGATCCTGAATGATCTTGGCGCCCACCATTGTCCGATAATTGTAAGCTAATGACTAGAGGATCTTTTTGTCCATTGTTACTAAGAACAAACGATTGATTTGTAATTTTGTTTACAGAATTTCGAATCTGAGCGAAAAAGATCGAAAAAGGGACACTGGAAAACACCAAGATATAATCTTTCTAAGTTTCAGGAGTTTCAAGATTTCTAGAAACTGTACTTATGTCAGTTGTTATAGTACAAGAGAAATGAGCAAAGTTAGTCTGAAAGTGAATGTACATGTACGGAGGATCCTTCGTCTTCATTTTGTAGTATTTTATTTTATTTTTTTATTTTTGCACGTGTCATCATTGGGTACTGGAAGCGAAGACAAATCTCTTTGACACTTTGGCATGAGCTATGAAACATACTTAAGATTTTATAATTAGGAACGAAGGCTAATTCTGTTCTGTTTACTGGGCTAGTTTGAGATATCTCTTTTAAGATACCATGTTCGAAAATAGTAAGATGGTACAATACTTAATACTGAAGGGATCCGGTCCGCGCAGTAATGTTGAAACTTCGAAAGTGCCTGAATTCTGATTAGCTCCCTTGGATCGAAACATGCAGTAGTCTACAGTTGTCGAGTTGTGACAAGAGTGACGTCCCTTCATGTAGCCGACCCACCGGCAGACGAAAGGGTGGAGCAGTTCACCTGCTACTGCATGGACTAAAGAAAACTGATTTAAAATTTGAAGAAATACATTTTAATTCCTTATTATTTGAATTCATTGATATGGAAGGTGAAGGTATGGATATTCTCTGTAGTCAATATATAGAATATGTCCCACCGTTTGATCCGCCGACTCTTGTCATGTAACGTCACAACTCGAGAATACCGTATTAATTAGAAGCGTAACTTGGATTTTCGAAAAAGGTATCTTGCAATCTTGCGGTGTACCAAATTTCAGAAAGATCCATGAAATATTTCCTGAGAATTCACGATAACAATGTTTCAAGGGGAAATTCAAGATGGCCGCCTTGTGGCCATATCGGATTTTCGATTCGGACCGCAAAAAAAGTATCTTGTACAACTAGACCATAAGGGGAACCTGTGTACCAAATTTGAGAAAGATCCATGCAGTACTTCCCGAGAAATCACGATAAAAAGTTGCATGGGAAAATCCAAGATGGCCGTCTGTTGGCCATATTGGATTTTCGAATCGGACCAGAAAAGGTATCCTGCACAACTAGACAACAAGGAGAACCTGTGTACCAAATTGAACAAAGATCCATGCAGTAGTTCCTGAGAAATCGTAATAACAATGTTTCATGGGGAAATCCAAGATGGCCGCCTGATGGACATATTGGATTTTGGAATCGGACCAGAAAAGGTATTTTGCACAACTGGACCACAAGGGGAACCTGTGTATCAATTTTGAGAAAGATCCAGGCAGTACTTCCTGAGAAATCACGATAACAAAATTTCATGGGGAAGTCTAAGATGGTCGCCTGGTGACCATATTGGATTTTCGATTCGGACCGAAAAAGGCATCTTGCATATCGAGACCCTAAGGGGAACCTGTGTACCAAATTTTAGAAAGATTCATGCAGTAGTTCCTGAGAAATGACGATAAAGTTTCATGGGGAAATCCAAGATGGCTGCCTGGTGGCCATATTAGATTTTCAAATCGGACCAGGAAAGGTATCTTGCACAACTAGACACTAGGGGAACCTGTGTACCAAATTTGAGAAAGATCCATGCAGTACTTCCTGAGAAATCGCGATAACAAGGTTTCATGGGGAAATCCAAGATGGCTGCGTGGTGGCCATATTGGATTTTCGAATCGGACCGGAAAAGGTATCTTGCACAACTAGACCCCAAGGGGAAGCTGTGTACCAAATTTGAGAAAGACCCATGCAGTAGTTCCTGAGAAATCGCGATAACAAGGTTTCATGAGGAAATCCAAGATGGCTGCCTGGTGGCCATATTAGATTTTCGAATCGGACCAAAAAAGGTATCTTGCACAACTAGACCCCAAGGTGAACCGGTGTACCAAATTTGAGAAAAATCCATAAAGCAGTTCCTGAGAAATCGCGATAACAAGAATTGTTTACGGACGGACTGACGGACGGACGGACGACGAACCACGGACGAAAAGCGATTTGAACAGCCCACCATCTGGTGATGGTGGGCTAAAAATGAAAGACACTCCTGACCTAAATTTGAGTCGACAGATTACTAAAAAGTTTGCACTTTAGGTGCTTATCTGCCGCGACAAGATAGCTACGTTCTGCAGACCATTATATCACGGAGTATTATTATCGTGATCATACACATATACAATCTTAGTTTACTTAATTACAGCTAATTGTTGTGATGAAAACAACTGAAATGTCTTCATGCAGTCTGAGTTTCTACTCTCTAAAAAAAGTTGAGTTAAATTTCACTCAAGTAAGAGTGGAAATTGATCCCACTCAATACTTGAGCGAGATTTTCACTCAACTTGAGTTACTTTTCACTCAACTTGAGTTAAATGCACTCAACTTGAGTTAAATGCACTCAACTTGAGTGACATTTACTGAAACATAAGAGTGAAAATTGACCTCCCTTAAGTTGAGTGAACTCGAGTGGTTTTAACTCAAGCTGAGTGAAAAGTAACTCAAGTTGAGTGAAAAGTAACTCAAGATGAACAGATACATTTCACTTAGACTTGTGTGGAACAGTTCACTCAAGTTTTTTTTAGAGAGTAGGCCATTATGTTCAAGCATATTCATGGTGCATGGTGGGGGAAGGCATTTAATAGTAATAAAACATGGCTATTCCTCAGAGGCACCATTCGATTTTCTAAAAAACAGATGGATATAATGATAATTTGGCATACCGTCATGCTTATCAATAATTCATCAACGGATACATTCGCTCACCTGCAGTTTGGCTGGTCCAATAATTTTTGCCTGTGTATTATTGCCGACTGTATGATACCAGTTCATTCGCTTCTAATGATGCGCATGTTCCACTAACAAATTACTTGCCAAAGTAGTTCTCTGGAGGCAATTATGAAGAAAAAAACCAGACAGATGAGAGAGCTGAGGTATCACGTGTGTTGGCATAACGTACTAAACCATATTTTGGGATGTTGTGCCATAGTAACAGTAGCAAAGTACACATACGTGTACCAAGAATAGTAGTATGGAATTATTGTGTAGTAGATAATATCACCCTCAGTTCTCAACTCATTTAGTCATATATTGCGTGTCATGGTCCTGTCACAGCATCACCAAATCTGTCAAGTAAAATAAATACAGCTAAAGTCTACAAAGATAAACAGGCATTTGTTTCACTAAATACATGTACATGCAAGATACTAAAGTTTATCACAGATTATACACAGTGTATTATGATACATGTAGAGGTTTCAGAAATCAAGTCCACAGCTGGCATTTTTGGTCGACTTTTCTAATTTTTTTATTAGTGCAATTTCTCCACAAAATATTAATGTGATTGAAATAAAATAGTTTTTGCCAACTTTTCAAGCGGAAAAGCAAAACTTTTCAAGAAAAATCACATTTCTGTTACACCACGTGGCCGCCATCTTGAATTTACCCATGATCCTCTGCTCGGGAAGTCATGCAAATGGGCTCAAATTACCTCAATATGATAAACTATAACGTCCCGGAGTGTCAGCTCATAATGTGAAATGAACTCTGTATGACCAAGGGAAATAGTCAAGTCAGATGTCGGACTAGATGTTTAATATAGATAGATATAGATATAGATTCATTATAAATAGGAAATCCAATCCGATTACATAATCACATCAAAAGTACAATGAACAAATTATATCAACACGATTACATAATTGCACCACTTAAATCAGAACATCACAACAATTCGCCCATATTCATATAGCAGCCTCAGCAATTAAATTCCATTATCACTTTAAATACAGCAATTCCAAATTCAGCCAATCCAAATATAGCACTCTAATATAATCCACCGTTACATTTAAGTCAATGAAATAAACATACCCCAATCAGCTCGGCAATTTGCCACACGGTCAACAGGTAAACTATTCAACCAACCCATCTGCAATAACATCGTGTACATTTAAGTCAAGCGCCATATAACGCTACACGAAATTACAGTTTATACAATGCCACCGATACAAAAAGTATGCGCATAAGCCATATAACATTATCAGGTGGAAATATTCGCACTCTACTCGAACCAGAGACAAATGAATATTGACTGTCGTATCACAGATATACTTATGCTTTACAAACCACTGAACATATATAAATATCGGTACATACCAATAGCTTCTAAATCCTACGCGCCCATTAACCCCACGTCTGCACAGCAAGCCAGCTAACTGATCTGTGCCAAAACTGCTAACGGGAACACACACCAGTCAAATGAAGCATGTTGATTGGCTATCTCCATAGACACCAAAACCAACATATGTACAAACCTAATGTTTACAGGATATTATAATAGCATAATTTTCAGTATATAATATTACAATCAACCTCGGCTAGCTACACAAATATTACAGCGAATAGCCAAAGTAAATATGACAATAAGTTCACCTATTCATCACGCTGGAGAATCAATCCAACACACGTTTGGTATCGCCTATCTAGTGTTCACGCTGGAGAATCGATCATCCAAAATAACCCTAGTTACAAACAATATAACTCGGTCACATGTGGTGGCAGCGGTGGATCTCATGTCCTCATGAGACGAACCCAAATACATACACTATGAAAACACCAAAAAAAACATTAAGCAGACAAAACAGTTTAAAAATTTAATATATACAGATTACAGTTGACCGAACAAGCTTACAGACTACCACTAACCAACTAACCTATTCCAAGTTAGTAGGAGGCGCGAGACCTTCCTGGAGAAACTTGCCCAGCGTTTCACCTAATGTCTGCCCAAGCGTCGCTCCTAAACCCTGTATAGCTAAGGAATATTTGTCATACGTTAATTCCGATCCACTGCTTACAGACTGTGCTAAAACAGATCGCGGCAAATTGAAAGGATTAGGATGTTTACCTGCCGTTCTACGAGCACTTCGCCTGGGAGGTTCCTGGCGTGCTCCACCCAGAACCGGTTCCTCCGGCAAGTCTGGCTCCACTTGAGACTCAATTATCACAAAATCATCCTCATCTGAGGAATCCCCAGACTCCCTAGCACCCACTGGTGTTCCTTTCTTAACAGAGGAACTCGGTACACCAACTTTCGGTTTATCCACATCAGAACCTTCACTACCTGAAAAATCCATGTCACTGCACAACAACAAATCAACGCGGTTCACTACCTTAACTAGGTCCGTTCCATCCAGTGATTTCACCTTGAATGCATTACTATCGGGAGCCACCCTATCAAATACCACATATGGAACCGGATCCCAGTGATCCTGGATCTTATTCCGGCCCACAACACGCTTGCGCAACAGCACCTTAGAGCCTAGTTTCAGTACATCTGGACGAACGCCTTTATCGTGTCGCTTCTTCCTCTCGTTTGCTTTACGCGAGAGTCTCCCATTTGCTATTTGGTAAGCGCGCAACATTCTCTGACGGTGACTAGCAACCCAGTCCTCAACTCCATCTGGACTATCTTCATCGACCTGCAACATGTTATCAACATGTAACCTAGGATTTCTGCCGAAAAACAGAAAGAATGGCGAATATCCCGTGGACGAATGCGGGGTACAATTGTAGGCAAACGACAGCTCAGATAGATAAAGATGCCAACGCCTTTTCCGTTCCATATCTAAGGTACGGAGCAAGTCGTGCATAGTTCGATTATATCGCTCACACTGCGCATTTCCCTGCGGATGATACGGTGTCGTTTTCGACTTTTCAATGCCATACATACCACACAGTTCGTTAACCAACTTATTCTCAAAAGACCTTCCCTGATCAGAATGTATACGTTTTGGAATACCGAATTTTAGAAACCATTCCTGCACAAGGATCTTAGCTACTGTTAAAGCAGTTTGATTTCTAGATGGAATAGCTAAGGTAAACTTCGAAAACACATCCGTAACTACCAGAACATTTTCCAAACCGGAAGTTGACATTTCCAGTTTAGTAAAATCAATGGCAATAGTTTTCAAGGGTTTACTACCCAGCAAGTGACACATGGGAGCCTTGACCTTAGGAAAAGATCCCTTCGAGATCAAGCACCGCTCGCACGACTTACAGTACGCCTGAACATCACGAAACATGTATGGCCAATAACAACGTGCCTTAACCAACGCCAGGGTTCTCTCTATCCCTTGGTGACCTGTAGCATCATGTAATTGCTTGAACACCATTTCCCTTAAACACATAGGCAACACTAATTGTTTCAAATCCTGACCATTCTCGATCACAAACCGGTACAAGACATTGTCACACATCTTCAACTGATCCCACTTAGACAGCAACTTTTTAACCGGGGACGGCAACTTCCTAATCTCACTATACTTCGGTTTTAACCCTTTCTCCAGGTATTTCAAAGCAACTGAAATGTGGGGATCTTCCAGCTGAAAAGACTGCATGTCCGAACTGGAATACATGGGTAAACAAGTACACGGAGAGCCTACGTAAACGTCTTCTCTTGACATTTCTACTACACCTAGTTCAGAAATCAACTCTGCGGGTAATGTTGACCTAGTTTCTTCTGCTACCAATGCAACCAAATCACTACTCGTGACATTGACCTCCGAAACTGGGTTACGACTTAAAGCGTCTGCATTTCGATTCTTTTTACCAGACCTATACTTTATCTCAAAATCGTAATCTGCCAAATCAGCCAACCAACTCATTTCTGCTACAGTTTTCCTGGCTGACATCACGTAACTGAGAGGGTTGTTATCCGTGAATACTTCGAACCGTGAGCCATACAGGTAATCCCTGAATTTTTTGGTAATAGCCCAATACATTGCGAGAAACTCTAATTTCATGGAACTATAGTTTTTCATATTCCGCTCATTACGTCTGAGTTTCCGGCTGGCATACGCTATTACTACTGTTTTGCCCCCGTGAACTTGTGACAAAACAGCACCTAATCCGCAGAGACTAGCATCCGTTTCTACAATGAAAAGCAGAGAGAAATCCGGGTACCCTAACACTGGCGCCGACGTTAGACGTCGCTTTAGCTCGTCAACAGCGTCCTCACACTCTGCAGACCAACGGTCACACCAAGGCCTACTATCGCGACTAACTTTACTTTTCGTGGATTTCTTGGTCTTTTTGCCTGAACCACCAGAGAGCATATCAGTTAAAGGACTCGTGATTTTTGCAAAATCTTTGACGAAACGCCTATAATATCCACACAAGCCCAAAAACGACTTAAGGGCAGTTTCATTGTCAGGTGTAGGATAATCAATCATGGCTCTAATCTTACCAGAATCTGGAAACACCCCCGTAGAGGATACTACATGCCCCAGAAAAGGCACTTCATCTTTGAAAAAATGGCACTTAGTTGGTTTCAGTTTTAATCCATGCACCCTTAATCTGAGAAAAACGGTCTCTAGCCTTACACACATTTCCGTGAAACTGGAAGCAAAAACCAAAATGTCGTCAAGATAAATAATCACTCCTCCGTCCCAATAAAGGTCACCAAAACATTTTCCCATCAGTCTTTGGAATGTCGAGGGACTATTGCAAAGTCCAAATGGTAAACGATCGAATTCATACAGAGAGCCTAATGCCCGAAATGCCGTTTTAAATCTATGTTCCTCATCCAGAGATACTTGCAGATATCCCTGGGTCAAATCAAGCGAACAAAAATATTTAGCAGAATGCAACTTATCATTACATTCTTCTATTTTTGGCAAAGGAAATGCGTCTTTTATGGTTTTATTGTTCAAGGCTCTGTAATCCACGCACACCCTTAAGGAACCACATTTCTTGCGGACTAAAACCATTTGAGATGCATAAGGGCTGTTACTTTCCCTGATGACACCATGTTTCATCCATTCCTTAATAACCTTTTGTACTTCCGGTACCATATTAGGAGGAATTCTGCGATCTGGTTGTTTCACAGGATTATTATCTGTGGTCTCAATGCGATGTTTCACTGTGTCAGTAAACCCAAGATCATGTTCGTTCTGACTAAAAATATCTTTGAACTGTTGTAACAGAAGTTTAAACCTACCACTCTCAGCTTGAGACATTCCTTGACCTATGTCTAAACCAGACAACCATTGCTCATCATAAGTAGCTGTTTTGCTGGCAGTCTGAACGTCAACTAACGCCACAGTTTCACTTCCGTTCTGTAAATAATCTATCTCCAAATCCGGAAGTAACTCAGAACAACTGCACATCTTGGCAAGTTTTTGTGGTCGCGGCAAGAAAACATCAGTGTTGCTGTAATTGCGCACTTCAAATTTCACCCTACCTCTATCAACTAGACTCACTGTAGGTTTTACCATCAAACCCGGTGGGAGCGAAATGTGATTGGCTGGTTCAATCAAAACCGGATATCCTTGCGGCATTGGCCTTACAGTTCCAGTTATCTGAACCCCCGCGTCTGCTGGAATAAGCAAATCATTCCCTACAGACTTAACTAGTCCCAAAACTCCAGTTTCCTTTCTAGCCAACTCCACATTTATTTCGTTACAGAATCCTACTCTAGCCGCATAAACTAGTAACCCTTCAGCTAACTTGTCACTACCAGCTTGCAAAGCCAACTCTTGAGTGACCTTCGACCCAAACAGTGAACTGACCTGATCATACACCAACTGCAGCAAATTACAGCCAATGACAGCTGGGACTCTAGTTTTATTGCTAGCTGTTACAGGATCTTCTGGATCTTTAACCACCAATATACCTACATTGGAATAGCACTTTCCATTCAACTCTACATCTAATTCCAGCATACCAATTAACGGAATCTCTATCCCATTCGCGGCCTTAAGCCTAATCCACGACCTGGTTTCTTGAGGCGCAGACGTCACATGTTGTAAATGGGCCAAATAAAAACTTTCCGTAACGGTAGTCACTTCTGAACCAGAGTCTAATAAACAAAGTACATTCACGCCACCAATACTTGCCATAATCTCAGGACATTTCCCAATAGACTTGGATAAATTTGATCGCACGGTTGAATGTTCTGAAACGGAGCCATTTTCCATCACACTCGATGCCCGGCTCTCTGCATCAAGTGTTTTCAGTTTAACGGTTGAGCATAATTATCAACCTTACCACCAAATTTTCTTCTATCATTTTTCCTTTTTAAACAATCTTTGGCCAGGTGATTTAATTCTTTGCAGTAATGGCAAGTAATGGTACCGGACTTAGACTGATAATTGCACTTATCTCGCCTAGTAAGAGATTGGTTTTCTATCGAGCCAGAATTGTCTCCCCTTGTTAAAGATTTTACTAATTCTGTCAGCTGATCTATTTGGCTTTGTTGGGTCTCCATACGCTCAATAACATCTGGTGGAATGGTACTGGACCCTACTGCATTGACATGAGCACTCGCGTTAACCTCTCGAGTTCCAGCTACACTAACATCTTCATTAACCCAACACTTTGCCCGATCTCTTATTTCCCAAAACTTCAAGTTACTTTGCTCAAGGTTTAACCTCTTCAGTTCTCTTCTTAAAGACGGCTCTAAGACCCCTTCCGCAAAACGTTCTTTTAAGGTCGCATCCCAGTTAGAATATAACTTTGGTTGCTTTTGTTTCAACTCTAACATCAAGTCCATTAAACCATAAGAATATTCCTCTATGGACTCTCCCTTAACCTGGTTTCTACTGAAAAATTTCTGCTGTATCTGATGTGCACT
>JAVTVY010006819.1:0-39449 GCA_036873755.1 Hanleya hanleyi
GTTAAATTTACCGTCCTGCCATGCAAAATGGTCCGAAACAGCAATTGTACCAGTGAATGTTCATTCATTTCCCACAAATGTTCAACATTGATAGTGGAAATAAGTGAAATTCTATTGAAGAACAAAAAATGACATTTTACAAAATGATTAATCATTATTACATTAAACTTTCATAAAAGATTTTGAAGTAGACTATTCAAAAGAAAACTAAAAAAAAACATTGTTTCGTGATTGAAACTGAAAGAAACTTATTCAAAGTGATTGATACACAAATACATAGAACATTTTGTGCTGTGAGGTTGTTTGTTGCTTGTACCAAGAATGGAATAATTTAGTTATGGTACACCAAAATGGAATAAAATAGAAACTCAAAAATCCATATTCATGTATATAGATTTTTCACCAGTGGACCAGGAAGTGTTTGTCACTTTCTGTTTACACACCACCATCGTCTATCCAACTAATACAATATTATCTATGAAAGAATTCAAGGGATGATTGGCATAAAATACCACAGCATTTTGTTGTATATACTCAGAATACTTGCAAGGCATCGTATGTCGTGGTTCCTCAATACCAGGGCCAATGAAGTAGTACTGTATATTAGTGCAAATTAGCTGCTTTAAGTTTCAAATGTGAAATATACTGTCTATCGATGGAGTAGGCGCTTGTAATTTTCAGGCACACCTGTCAATCATAACCATAGCGATAGCGAAGGTGATGCCCTAGGATAAATTTGAAATAAATCAGAATTTTCAACATTGGGTTACACATCTCAAGACAATGTGCACATCGGCTGAACTACGTACGGTCGGATGCAGGGTGTGTGAATTTAAACATTGAACTCGCGAATCCACGGTACATAACTTTATATCATGGCCAATTATATCAGCAGTTCCACTCACATTACCTTTGTTGTAGGACCAGATATCAAGTATTGGGTCTTTCAAAGTGAATACTCTATATTTAGTATTTGTTAACTTAAACAAAGCCAATCTCAATTATTGCTGCATCTTTTAAAGTTGAAATGCAAAGGTTTTTAGATTCTTCTCGTAGTATTTTATATAACATGTATAAGTTGAATAATGATAAAAAATATCGGTATATCTGCTACCGGTACTTGATTTAATTTGAAGTAGTTTGTCTGCTAGAATCTTTTGAAATGTTGGTTCCCCAAGCCCAGCTGACTTCCAATTTGTACACAATCATCACTACGTAATCTTTCCTTTCCTTACTTCCAGCCACCTGAAGACGGAACATTACAAGCATGGACATCCGACCTGTGACATAAAAGGGTGAGTGAGTAGTAGGGTTTAACGTCGTTTTCAACCTTGTTTCAGTCATATCACGACGATGCCTACATGTGCCAGAACATGAGAGTGCTCACAGTTCCTATTACCCTGGACACTGATCAGCCCAGCCAGTACAGCACCCGGTCACCCATCCAAGTATTGATCGAGCTGTGACATAAAATGGCCCAATGGGCTCCAATACCCCTCGGCCATGTCGGCTCTCAGTTATTGTCTACAGTCATGCATTGAATACGATGTACTTTTAGAACTTTGACAACATCATGTATTGTAGGTTGACAAAAAGGTGATCTAGTAGTGTTGACTGTAGTTCTATCATTTTAGAATACATAGAAGTTGAGCCAGGTCGGCTTTTGCCAAGGCCTTAATTGATGGGAAAATTTTGCGGTGAAGTTCTGGGAGAGCATAATCAAATCAAGTAGTTTGATCTTGGAAATACTGATCAAAGTCAATCATCTTCAACAATTATCTGGTCTCTTCTAACTTAATTGCATATGGAACAAGATCTTATACACTTGAACATATAGAATTTGACCTTTTAACTTAGAGAATAGGTCAAGGTCAGTGATATTCAATAGACTTCAGGTTCAGGCATACATGGTATAAATTTGGACAAGGTAGATATACTCCTTCATGAAATATTGTACTAAATAGAATCTGATCTGTAGAAAATAGGTCAAGGTTAGTCATCTTCAGCACACCTCTGGGCCATCACCAGATGTATACATAGTATTAATTTGGAAAGCCTAGTAGCTACATTTCTTCATGTTATATCATAATTCAAAACATTTCATAACAGTATATGACCTTGAAAAAATAGGTCAAGGTCAGTCAACTGGAATAGGCTTCTAGGCAATCACCAATTGCATATTTAATATGGATTTGGAGACCTTAGCTTTAATCTTTAAATAATGTATAGCAAATAATAGAATTTGACCTTGATAAAATAGGCCAAGGTCAGTCATTTTCAATAAGCTTCTGACCTTTCACCAGATGCATAAGTGGTATGAATTTCAATGCCTGGCTCAACCCTCACAATTGGCCACAGCATTCAGCAATTGCCGAAGTAATCCATTCACTTCAGCAATTTTTAACATGGTGCTAAATGGGAGTTATTTTGATGCCATGTGATGTTTTCCGAATTGTGAGAGATGCTGGCTAAAATCCTTCTTGAGAAACCGTGTCCACAGACAGACAGACAGATTAAGCAACGATGACAATACCATTCGGGCACATTTGTCCGAGGGGTAACAAGGCCGATACGTGATGCAGATTTCATTTGTGAAATCGACCAGGCTTGAAATACCAACTTTTCTAAAGCTACTAGCTAGTAGACAAAATACTTCTAATAAAACCAAAAGAAGTAAATAAGCTGATAGTTCCAACATTAACCCATGAAGAACATAAAATGACCTTTGCATTTCACCTTTAAGCAGTGAATCACAGATTTGACAGACATAATGTGCAATCGTATGAATATACAGTGAACCTTCATTATAATGAAATTCATTACACATTGTCAGAACACCATTCCAATTTGGTCTTCTTTGAGCATGTTGAGATCAGTTAAACTAAAGTATGTCAATGATACATGTGGCTCGCAGACACCATATCAAAAGCATATATTAAAATCTGATTTCATCATCCTTCTATTTGACAGGTTGCTCCTCTGTGGCGTTGCAATGCAGTCTAGGAGTCGCTTATTGTGAAGTTGAAAGGAAATTTACACTATAAAGAAATGAGTCTGGAAGAGTACAGTTCTCAAGTTCTGTCGATTTGACATAATGTTTCAAAATTCTTGGGACAGTCTCCGGCTGAGAATCTCAACTCTCAAATAGCAGATTATCCACACTGTGACAGTCTCCGGCTGAGAATCTCAACTCCCAAATAGCAGATCATCCACACTGCGATGGCATTGGTTTTGTGCTTGGATTATTCACCACCATGAGGACTGTAGCATGCTCAAGCAGTTCAAGGCAGGCTTCTTCGAGCAACACGGCAGCGAGCACTGCAGGGGAATCCCCGGCCAGGCCGGTCACGTGATCCCAACAACTCGATGCAAATGGCGGCGCCGAAAACGTCCAGCAAGACTGAATAAATGTAGATTTGCTGTATAAAATTTGAGCTCGTTGGGAGAACTGATATCCCAATCGATTGTTGAAAGCACTTATCGTATATTGGGGATGAAAAGAACTACGGAAAGAACTATTTCGTACACATATGCGTGTATTGAAAACTGCGAGTACGAGATGGACTTCAGATAAGGGACCATTCATAAATTACTATACCGCTACGTGGGATTTATTGCCACTTTCTTCACATCGATCTCCCGATGCAGATATGGAAACTCGAACAACGTCCGTATATTGGTCTATATTCAAAGTTATCTTAGGCTCTATCCCAAACATGGTATAGGTTCTATACATGATTTTTGCATATAATTAAAATTCTATGAATGATTTTTCGCATTTACGAAATAGCTAGCAGAAAGTTTATAATTTTGTAACCCTGCAAACTTCTAGAATTCATAAAAGATAAAATGTGGAGGGCACAGATATATCCATTTTATTATGATTCTATCCATGTACTAATAATTAACATTTTGAGATTTGAATGAATTATGATGGCAAAATTAACCAGATCGCTTACAGAGTACTATACAAAATGCCCAGTTTTTAAAGGTTATACAAAATGGTCTCAAAATCTGCTACTTTTTTGTGCTAAATTGTTGTAGAGGTGATTATATAGACTTGTTTTACATTTTTGTATGTTTTCAAACTGCCCAAGTTTGGAAATAGCAGCAGTAAAGTGCGACAATTTCACGCCCCTTTCAAAACGGCGAAAGCTGTGACCGCTTGATCTGTGACATCACAACCTGATTACGATCTCGCTCAAATGCCTGTTGTGACGTCAATTAATGTCAGCGACATCACGTTAGAACTCCCACAGTTGGGTGAATCTTTCGTAACAACGCCCGACATCATAGCCGTTTACGGCGCAATCGTAATCAGGTTGTGACGTCATGCACCAGAGGGCATGGCTCCAATACGTTTTCTCCGACATGTGTGCTATTCGCGTCCTAAAACCCACTTCGACGACATTATTCAAGAAAAAATACTAATTTATTGTCCATAACACTACTGGGTATGTTTTAATGCAAAGTAGTATAGAGTCGTTTGGTATAACCTTTAAGTCCCTGAAACGGAATATAATCTTTTCAGCCCCAATACAGAAGCTTCCAAACGGTCACGGAAAGAGGGCGGTGTGGGGGAACGGGTTGCACGGCATACTCTGTATGACCTGTGCCCATTGTAATACGATGGAGTGCCCAATCAAACCAAAAGAGTATTTGCCCCTGTCCACCAGTGGGCGTTTAATGTACCATATATCATCACTCATGCATGTAGCAACATTGTATTGTGATGTCATGACTTATAATAAAGGACATTAGGCTACATGTAAATACGATTTATAAATGACATCATTCAAGTTGGCATATACAATAGAAAATGTTGCCTTAAACTTGGATATGTGCAAATACAAAATATTACATTGACAAATATCAAGTTTGAAGTTATTGGAAATGTCATTTGCTCTTTTTAATTTGCACTATTTCAGGTCTCCCCATCTCTTCTCATGTTACCCAGTCCACATTTTGTCCCCCTACTCGAGCGCCTAAACCTAGAGCTGTCAGAATTGCACTACAATGTGGATTTCCGCAGACATTTCATGGAGATCATTGTTAAATTTGCGGAATTCTGCGGAAAGGTCATGCAATTTCCAGAATCTTTCTCTCTGGAATTCATGCAATTGTCTGCATGCGCATTTTGCAGATATCTGGTTTTCCATTCTTGGACCCGCATTTTATTTTGTGCAGAAAGTTAGCGGAACTTGGGACTTTGAATTCTGTGTCCACAAAGATAGTGGAACTCCAGACTTCCAGAAAAGCAATAGAATTTGAACTGTCTTTACTCTTGGACAGAAAACGCCTGCATCTCAGTATGCACATGTGATCCAGTTTTTCACTTAGCCATGCAAACAAAATTAAGTAACACAAATGCCATAAGTAACATGTTTTAGACCTGAGAATGTAATCACATTTTTGACATGTTTAAAATTACATGTAGGCCCCTATTTTAACACAGTTAATACATACATGTATAGTGTCATCACCATTTTGTCACTGGTTGAAGTTCTGTTACAATATTCAGGTGGCCTAGCTGGTAATCATGACAAATTCACAAATGCAGAATGGCTGTAGTTCAATATGTTTAGCAATTGGTTTTGCTACAAAGCGATTCACTACATACATGTATAAGTACCGGGTATATACACTTTTAACAAATTTGTAAATAGCAAAATTGAAGCCAATATGCGTCGATATTCACCAGCACAACAGTTGATGTATTGGAGGACTTGGCGGGACTGTACATCAGGGCTCGAAATTTACTTTTTCAAGTAGTGAATCCTATGGACAACCACCTACATTAAGAATACCCTCTACAGTAAGACAACTATGGCCGCAATCAGACGACTATTTATCACTATAGCACCCTTAACCATTACCTTAATATTCACCAGCAAACTTTTGATGTAATGGAGGACTCGGGATTGTACATCAAGGCTCGAAGTTTAAATGGACAACCACTTTTGACATTCTGGATATGAATCATTTTTTTAATCATTTTATCCTTCAATTACATTCCATATTGGTCTCAAAAAGTTGTCTTTCTGATAACCTCAATATACATGTATGAATCCGGTAACTTAGTGATGTTAAAGATGTAATCACCCTCAAAATCCATGGATTTTTTAAACTCCGCCCCATGCATTTTTTAGCAGGGAAGATTACTGAAGCATCATATGATTTATATTTGATGATAGTATACAACGAATGCAATGAATATATCTTGTCGAAGAAATTTGAAACTCTGCCCGCATCGACGGGTTTACTGTTTCGCCATTGAGTGTGTGTTGTACGCGAAGGCGAAGAGGGAAATGCTCTCACTGTGTGACGTACGAGTGACGTAGCAACGCTCATGAATCTGAATGCTGAAGAGCTGCAGCCATGGGACAACGTCCCGGCTCGTGTCTTATGTTTGGTAATGTCGCATAGCATATGTTGGTAGAACATGTAGAATGCACCATGCATGTATGCTTGTTGACATGCCATGCTGTTATTTTTAAAGACTAATTTCTTCTATTTAATGAATAGTGGATGGTGAAAACAAGTTTAGTTTTTTGTGGTCAAATGAGTTTCATTTTGTACCTGTTGTAACATCTGTCACTTTTGCGGAGTTTGAGAGGCATCGATTTCAGCCTAGATTTGAGACTGATTACATCTTTAAATATTTTCAGCACATTTAGGCCATTCTCATTTTTATATTACCATGGGAATTTTGCTGGCTCAAGCATGTCAAGGGGTGAAACGGCATGCGCTGCTGTATATATTTAACCTGGGGCAGACATTCGGGCTCGCAATTTTGCTGATAGCACTGAACAAATCCCTAATAAAACACTGAAATGTAAGGTTCATGTTGTAAACCACATAAGATCCAATTAAACAGCATGAATATAGTCAGTTTTACCCATGGATCTGAAAGACGAGCCTGCAACGATTGCCTTAACCTTAAATCGTAGCATATTTTGCCACTTAATTAGCTAATTAAAATTCACAGAATGCAGCTATTCTGAAACATCCCACTCAGAACATCCAAAATGATACGCAAGTTAATTAAGTATATAGGCACAATCGGTCAGGTATTTATTAATATAGCAATCCAAATGAATGCCTCAGCATAAAATCATAGCATATGTTACAATTAAATAATTAAGCTGTTTTAATTTTCACGGAATGCAGCCATTCTGCAACATCCCTCACAGAACATGTATGTGGAGTATGGGCACAATCAGTCGAGTATTTATCAATATAGCACTCGTAACCTTTACCTTAATATTCACAAGCAAATTTTGATGTGATGGAGGAATCGGGACTATTACATCAGGGCTCTAAATTTACTTTTTTAAGTGGTTTCCCATGGATAACCACTTTTGACATTCTGCTTGTCCCAGATATAAATCACTTTTTTATCATTTTATCCTTCAATTACATTCCAAAAAAGAGTCTTTCTGATAACCTCATGTTATGAAGCCGACTGGTATGTCCTGTTAAATATTCTCATCAACATTTTGGTCATTTTGTCTGTACAGTCGGAACCAACCCTACACATATCAATCATGTGAATGATTACCAGAAAAACCGGTCACATCTAAGTCATCTGAACAGTCGGAACCAACCCTGCACGTATATATATCACCTGATGATTACCAGGAAAGCTATGTCACATCTAGCTAGGTCGTCTGAACAGTCGGAACCAGCCCTAGATACGTATCATCTGTTGCATATGCTACTGAAGGAAGAAGGGAAGCACTACTTCTGTCTGTACTGTGTCTGTTGCATGCATGCTGCTGAAGACCCTGGAGTATCTGTGTCTGTTGCATATGCTGCAGATGGTAGTTCCGGTGTCTGTTGCATATGCCGCTGAAGGCAGAAGAGAGTATCTGTGTCTGTTGCATATGCTGCTGGAATTCGCACTAAATGTAGCTGTGTCTGATGTTGCATATGCTGCTGAGGACTGAAAAATAACATTTGAGCATATAGTTTAAATACCAACAACATACGGTCATTCTAATTTCATTATTAGGATTATATGCCCATTATCTTTGAAAATGAACCCAAAACTCGGCAAGGCTTTGGTGTAAGACCTCCCATTGAAAAGGTAATATCCTGGACAAAAGACTGACAATACAACTTGCAACAGATCCTTTGTCAATTATATTTCGTGAGTCTTACACCAAATCGTTGCCCAAAACTCCACTAATTCAAACACAATAAAGGGAGATAATCTGCTTGTAGCAATTGCAAGTACATGTGGAAATGATCACACAAGTACATGTATCCGTTCCCCCAAACGACTAGCATTTAGTTCGATACAATTTCAACATCGTCAATATGATCATTGATAACCATCAACTCAATACTTACATATACTCACTCATCTATACATCACCAGCACCAGAAGTGAATGTTCTCCCGTCTTGAACATCATCCTACTGTAAAGCAAGTAGAATAGCATACATGTACATTATCACATACCTAAATAGTTATTCACCCTGATATATAATTATAAGGCTCTGAACATATAATATATGGCATGCATGGACAGACCTTTATCAGGCTGATATCATGCAGCTGGAGCGTCGCGCATATAATAATCTGGTCTCCATGGTATCGCAAACTCGGTATTCCTTGATATATGTGTATCCTTCAATATATGATAAATACATGTACGTTGGATGCCTGATCAGGGACATACATGTATCCAGGGATTTTTTGGGGACGCCTGTTTTGGCTTTTTTGGCATGTTTGGGGGACATTTGTCACAACTGGACTGGAGAATTTGGGCGCCCATACCTGTTTTGGCTTTTTCTCGGTATCAAAATGGCCCTGGATATGTCTGTGCTGATATAAAAAACCAAAAAAAAACACAATGTGATAATCTATATATGTTCATAGGGTATCTACCCATTTCTTTATCAGCCTTGGTACATGTCAGCCCGAGACCTCTATATCAGTCAAGGGCTGATCGATGTCAGAGGCGATATGGAAGTGGGCCGGTATATCATACTAAATCTGTTCATCACAGATTTCTTGGATAAAGAGCAAAAATCCATATCACGATATGGGTGGCATGGGATTTGGTGCAGAGTATCCACTGGGCAAATTGTTCAATGGCAAATATGTGATAAATATAGTATTCCTGGTGTCTTACTTCTGTCAAAGAAAGGCTGTGATACTTACGTGAACACATTCATCCTCAATCACTCTATCCTCCATATTAGGGTCCTCATCAACTTCTGGTATAACCTTTCCAAAACAAATAAAGACTAACTGTAAAGTTGCATGCATAAAATATTTCTTTTATATATATTTTTTTTTTCATTCAAATAATGCAAAATGCAATTGTACTATTAAGTCTCAAAATGGATATTTACATGCAAATAAATGTGTGTAATTAGGCCCGTATGCTGGGGAGGGTGGGGGGGGGGGGTTGTGGTTCGGTGGGTGTGTATGCTAAAGACCTAGAACAAACTAAAGACAATGTATTTAACTGTACTGGTGCAAGCTAGACAAAATATTTTATATCCCCCCTTCCCCCCTCATGCCCCCGCCCCCTCTCCATCCCCTATAGGATATACCATCCCAACACCTTGGTAGAATTGTCGCCTAGCTAGACAAATTATAATTTGGACTGATAACCACACAGTAAGTTAACACATGTGCATGGTTACCTAAAGCATGTAGCTTCTTTTTGCAGTTCTATCATCCCACTCCCCCCAACCACACCCAAAAGCCATTTATCTTCACCACTTTTCAGCCTTCCAATCTCTGTCATCCCATTATTTCTAGACCCAACCGATCAGTGTTGAAAATTATTGCCGTACAGTAAAAATTTTGAAATGACACTGCCAATGACACTTTTGAATTTTTCACTGCCTACATGTTTATTGGCGTGGCGCTAAGCGAAACTCAATCGCAAGTGATGTCTCAAGACAATGTACCTGTAGACGTGTACATACATGTGCACGAAACATGTACCGGTAGCAATTCTGTTAGCCTGTGAGAATTTATTGCCTGGAAATGAAATTTAAAAACAGTCTGTAGGTGGCGCCACCTATAAGCAGGCATGGACACAATGCCAATCTAATTAAAATTGAATCCTATCTGCTCCCCAATTTGGATATGCAACATGGTGCTTGTCACAACCAGCTTGCAGTAACTTGCATGTCAACCAATCCCGATAGTGCTTTGAAGGGAACATAATGTTAGGGGCTTTTCGGTTGGCTCAGCCAAATAAGATACCACACTGGCGGGGTATCTTCAGCATGTTGCCGCGCTCCCGCCAGGTTGGCGCCATGATGTGGGTATAGCCTTGTAACCTTGAGTTGAAGCGGAGACGAGGACCCTATCCCCCTCCCAGACTGCAAGTAATGGAGTTAAAATGTGATCGCGATGTCATAAAACTATTAAATATTCATGAACGTCCTTCAATTGAAATCAGTAAGATCCTATAGCGACACGTTGGAAAGCATTGATAGGATATTAATTTATTAAGATTGGGCACAATGCAATCCCAAGCGATGTCACCAGAAGACATACCCACATACCAGAATTGGTTGAATCTAGGGAAAGTTATTGCCAGGAAACAAACTTGGAACACATGGCAGACGGATAGACAGACATGGCAAGATGGACGGACCCAAATACTATAATACTCCAGCCATGCACTTCGGTGCACCAGGGGACATTTACTGGTGTGAGCGCCACAGTAATTTGTCTGCTACTTAATTGATGCGATGTTTCCAAAGTGAATTGGAATGTTTAATATTCATGGAATAGCCGATAGCCTACTGCAGCTGAAAGTCATAGCTAAGGCTAGAAAGATAGATTTTTGCCTCAGGAGACCGTCCAGCACAGAATTTGAATTTGATCCAGTCTAGTCTAGCTCTAAAGTTAGAGGCAACTCTCAGTAAACTGTGCACATAGTATGGGTGGCAGAATTTCTTAGCTCTGTTCAATAATCTACTCTATCGCTGGGGAAAAAATACAGAACTCTCTTCTCAAACTCCACAACACCCGCCAATAAATTCCATTATTATCAGTTGCCGGGACATTCTTTGTAGGATCCCTACTTTCCGCAATCAATTATTAAAGCTCATATCAGTCGGGGGAAAAATGAGATTTCGGGTCACGGGCCAATAATGATGAGTTACATGTACATGTACAGTACTGCCGAATATCGGTTGGACCCCTGACCTTTGACACAGATATGTGGCGTCATGAATGCCTGTGATCACAGCTGCCTGGCTGTGGGATATTGGAGTGAGTGAGTGAGTGAATAGGGTTCAACGTCGCTTTCAATATTTTTTCAGCTATATCACGACGGGGAGGGGAGGGGCAGGGGCAGGGGTACCTACTTGTAACAGAGCAGATCTAATGCTGCCATTTTATAGTGCTGTCTGTGGGATATTGGATGGTCTATGTCTATACGTATGAAATTTTTCAATAAATAAAAATCAATAAATATAATTTTAATCAACTAGTGGTTTTCTCTTTCATCTTTGCTTTTTTTTCATGTCATAGAGGTCAGGGTATGAAAGAGAAAATCATTTACAAAAAATACTTAAACAAAAAACAAAAAAATCGATTCTAAAAAAAAGATTTCAATTTTCATAACTTATTGAAAATTTTTATAGACCATCCAATCCTACTAGCCAGCTGGGCAACTGTGTCTGTCATGTGATCTCATCATGATTATACTTGGTCAATGACAAGAAAATTTTAGGGCAAATATACGAGAATGGACGAGTCAGAGAGCCTGCGCAATTTCACAATCGAGCTAATTCGATGAAGAACTATTTTGAAACTGGTAATAATAGTGTGCCGGTAGATTTTGTCGGGACATAATTCTTTTATTATCGGCACGCTATCAAGAATTAGCAGCCCGTCATAGGTAGGTATAATTGATGTTGGGCATATCGATAAAAAAGTATAATGCCCTAAAAAAGCATATATCCTACGATATGAACATCATGGCCATCAGTCCCAGCAATTCTAAATCTGCCCCCCCCCCTTTCCAGGGAAGCCCAAAGCAATTTACAGACATTTTGCATAAACAACCACACCCACCCCCTAGTTCAACAAGCTGAACCCTGCTGACATTTAATTTTGTGATATTGACAATGCATTGTCAATATCACAAAATTAAATGTCAGCAGGGTTCAGCTTGTTGAACTAACCCCCCCCCATCCCCTCGAGAAGACTGCTTCCATTCCTTGTTGCCTGTAGGCCTGACGACTTGATTTAATTTCAACATATCTTGTGATTGCTTGAAAACTGATGACTGATCAATGCTCTCAAACCGACACAATGATTGCAAAAAATAAAATACTTTTAAAATAACTCAATTATATATAAAAATAATAATAATAATCGGACAACAAAATTATTGACTATGTAAAGAAATATTCTTGTGGCCTTCTTTTTTTCTTTTGAAAAATGGGGATAATAATATTTGTTTTTGGTAGAAATTCGCTCATACCTCACAAATACTGCCAAAACGTGGAGAATTACACACGGTCCCTTAAACACTGGAATAGCACACCAGCGCTGAAGCGGCCGGATTCAGAACTAGGTGAACTAGCGTATTCTAAAGCATTACACGGCAGGGGAAGCAATCCTGAAACAAAACTATCTCGTCATTTTATCATGGTATTTTGATCTTGTGCTATTTGCAGAAATATATCTGACCAATTTCATTTGCGTAAGTCGAAAGAGAAAACAAAAATTGACGCTATGGCCATGGGTACCTTGAGAATAGATGAAACACTACTCACCCAGATTCGACGATACTTCGGCCAAAACCCGAACTTGAGGCCGGCTGTCTTCCTTGTGGTTCATTGTTTCGTTATTTATGATTTGTACGGGAAAAAACAGTCTGGTACCCCAAATAAAAATGAACTGCATTCTACCTTCTTGAGATTTGTGAAGAGACAGTGGAGTTTCGTCGACACTGCAAATAGCACAACTCGAATTTCCTCACGACAGCACGTTAACCTCAGCGTCTGTGAACCACGTGATCTGGCACATGGAGCTGCCGTCTGCACATGTTCGCTCAACTGTTCGACTGTGTTAGTAGTGAGAAAAGAGACCATCTCCGTTTATTTTGGGTATGTAGACGAAAGTCATATTTCATGTTGCCGGCTGCCTTGAACTGGTTGAGTGGGTTATTCTGTGAAGAAACATATATTACAACACATATAAGGGAAGTGGGAAGAGGTGCCGACATACTGACTGCGTCACATGACTTCACAGAATAGTCCTCTTGGTTAACCTATTCTAAAGCACATACCAAGAATCTAACGATTCGTGATATGTGTTGTATCTCAGGTACGCTTTTATTGTACCTGTTCATGTGGCAACTTGGATGATATGACCACACGGCCCCTAGCACCGGCATAAGCGGTATTAGATACAAATCTAGAGAGCTATGATGGAAATGCTCTGACATGCAACATGCAATTAATACAATTTCTCACATATCTCGTATGCATTTAGTGAAGGAATTCACTGCAAAATCACCAATTTAGATCTTTCATTCTTAGCAGTTAGGACGAACTAATTAACACTGCGGCCTACATTGGAGAGAGAGAGAGAGAGAATTGAAATTTGTTAGGTGGAATCTAGTTTACATAATAAAACCTAATAATAATTACAAGATAACATGTTTTATTTCAGCATGTCTTGAGATTACTTGGACTTTATGAAAGTGCAGATTATTTACCTGTAAATTTCCAAATAAAATTTTGGAGTCACCGATTTTCAGCTACCAGCACCAAGATTTCCATACTACAAGGCATCGTCAACTGACAGATCAAGTGATGCAATATTTACTCCTACCTGCAATGGAATAAAACTTTGAAACTGCTTGAAAGTAATTTCAGTTGCATGTCCTCATTTGCCCAATATGATGAGCACCCATTAATTGAATCAATCTACTAACTTTCAATCACCACCAAAGTTTGCTACGAATTCTGATCAGTCACTCTAATAAATTGTATCACCTCTTAAAGTGTAACTGTGGTACTTCTGTAAGTTTACATCATATTCAAGATAATCTTCCAAATTATTGAATTTATACCCTGTTTCTTGTTTTATGACTTTAAATTTGACAATTTCAAAGTTATTAATGTTATTGTAGTGCACAGCACCACAAGCATATCGGAACTTGCGACGTTATTATGGAACGATTATCCATCTCACAATGGAACATTGTTAATCTGTTCCATTCTCTGCACTGCTTCGACATCAAACAGACTGTGCATGAGGACGCTCAATTTATGACGTCAAAAAGGGGCAGTGAGGATTTCTCCCACTGTAGACAGTTGCCTTTGAACCCTCTGAGCCATAAAATGACAGAATGTTGGGAAAGACGTTTTATTATTCACATCGTTAACTTGAATATGAGGTGCACTTACACAAGTATCACAGTTACCTTTAATGTAGGAGAAACTGCGATCAGTCTTCTGCTTCTGTTCAGCTGCATATTGTACTGAACCATGAGTATTGATCAACACTTTCAGCAAAGTTATTTCCCTTGACAAAGGCAGGAGTTCTCTAAAAATTCACATTCCAAATCAAATTTAACAAGAGCCTGTAGGGCTTCAAAACATGCCCACACATTTGACCAGAATTAATATTTGCAATCTCGAATGAGAAAGGCATAAAGTAAATTGTAGACTCACAGATTTATGCCTACAAGATCAAGGTACTGGTAGTGATATACCTGGGGTTTGTCATGATCGAGATTATTTTTATCACAGTGATCTCCTTGGACATTTGACCTCAAAATGAAAAGGGTTCCTATTTGCCCCATGTCTAAGGATAGGTGTATAAAGAGAGCAACTGAGCAATTCTGTGCTTCAGTGATTAGTATGTTTAAGAGGTAGGTACATTAATTTTAAACACAATGATAATGTGCACAGTATTTCAGCACTTCAAAAGTTTAACTTGCTTTTCACATCTCATACTTTAGCAAGCATTTCTAATCCAAACCCCCTAGCCTGGCCTCTGTGATCATTACCTGAGTGAAGAAAGTGTCAGAAATGCAAAAGTAGCACAGGTTGTCTTGAAGAAGGCAAGAGCAGACAAGACTGCTTGATAAAACATGATCTGTATTGTCTGAGATCTGTGACAGGTCGTAGAGAAATCTGAAAACAAACGATGAAAAATTAGATTCGATCGGCATAGTCTAGATAGAATCTATGACACATCATAGAGAAATCTGCAACAAAACAGATGAACAGCAGATATACGATCTGCATATTCTGGGGTCTGTGACAGGTCAAAGAGAAATCTGAAACCAAACAGTAGATATGATCTGCATAGTCTGGGATCTGTGACTGACCATGGAGAAATCTGAAGCCCAACAGCTGAAACAGTAGATAAATGATCTGCTGAAGCCAAACAGATGAAACAGTAGATAAACGATCTGCATAGTCTGTGATGTGTGACAGGACATACAGAAATCTGAAACCAAACAGATGAAAAAGTAGATACAATGGGATCTGTGACTGTTTGGGATATGTGACAGGTCAAAGAGAAATCTGAAACCAGAGAGACGAAACAGTAGATATGATCTGCTTTGTCTGGGTTCTGTGACAGTCCATAGAGAAATCTGAAATCAAAGAGATGTAACATTAGATATGATCTGCAATATCTTGGATCTGTGACAGGTCAAAAAGAAATCTGAAACCAATAGAAGAAACAGTACATATGGTCTGCAGTGTCTGGGTACTATAACCAGTCACAGAGAAATCTGAAACCAAAGAGATGAAACAGTAGATATCATCTGCATAGTCTGGGTACTGTGACAGGTCCTAGGGAAATCTGAAATCAAAGAGATGTAACATTAGATATGATCTGCAATATCTTGGATCTGTGACAGGTCAAAAAGAAATCTGAAACTAACAGATGAAACATTCTCCAAAGAGATGAAACAGTAGATATGATCTGCATTGGCTGAGTACTGTGACAGGTCATAGGCAAATCTGAAACAAACAGATGAAGCAGTAGATATGATCTGCATTGTCTGGGCACTGTGACAGGTCAAAAGGTCAACAGTCAAGTAATCACTCGGCTTGAAGATCAGGAAAATGAGAATATTTATCAGCAGTATATTTCAATTCAGGGCTGTGGAATCAGGGCCGTAGGCAGGATTTACTGAGGGGTGGTTCGCCTTCACTCCAAAAGGGCACATCAGGGGGTTCGCTGTATGGGAAAAGGGGCAAATGGGGGGTTCGCTTCAGTTTGAAAAGGGCAATATATGAGAAAAATATATAATATTTCCGAAAGGGGGGTTTGCCCGAACCCAGAAAAAACCCCTTGGCTACGGGCCTGGGAATGTGACCAAACTTCATGTATACCGTCATAGCAAACATATTCATTTTGAGATGTGATCTCTCCAGTTCTAGAATATGCATTCTGTCTTTCGGATATTTCGAGCTCCTGTTGATTCTGAGGTCAAAAGTTCAACAGTTGCTGTATTCCTAAACAAGCCAGTGCGCTATTTTGGGAAAGCTAATTGTTTCATTACAAAATTAATGTTTTGCTGGCGCATATTGAAGCCAATTTTGTCTCTTGTTATAGTGCTGTCTTTACTGATGATACTTCACCCAGTCACATTGATCTATCCTCCTAATGCTGAGCATCAATGAAGGAAGCAACAAGTTCCAATTTTTAAGTGTTAGATATGACTCGACCAGAGATTGATCATAGGACCTCCCACTTGTGAGGGGGATGCTCTAACCACTAGACCATTGAAGTGCAGTGAAATGAAGAGGCTGTTACTTACATGGGCATTGTAGGTGGTACAGACTCAAATATGAAGAGAACTCACTGAGGTCGACTTACAATGGCTGCAAAACATGTACAGAGAAAAGTAACATTTAGCATTCAGATTTATTTCCTTTTTTTTTTTACATAGAATCAGGAGTGAGAAGATTATTTTAGTGTTACTCAAGCACCATACAGCCTGCATGGTCACGCTTTTATCTCCTGGTAATCAACCTCATATATTCTGAAAGATTAAATGATCATAGACTGGTAGAGTTAAAGATCTCATCAGTCCTAAAGAATAACTTTTTTGACAAACTGATGGTCTAATACAGATTTAAACTACATTTAGATGATAGATTACACTTGTCTCAATGATGAAATCCACCATGAAAATATATTCTTGCTATTCTCCCCTGACTGATGAGGATCTGGAATTGAGATTGCTGATGGATTTTCAGGACAGGTTTCCTTGTTTCTTCTTGCACAGAAAAATATGAGGGAACAGCAAGATAAATCTTCTTAGTTCAGCAGTTTTGAGAACGATAAATTTAAATTTCATTTATTTTTGCAGTCCATGTACAAGTTCTACTCACAGGCATAATGGTTAACACTATCAGAATACCCACTATGAAGCTCACAAGTGTCTTCAACCTGAGAATGCACTGAACCTGCAAGAAAATGATATTTATTTTATCATGTTTAAGGCAACAGTATCTCTTTCTAGATTCAAGGCATGAAATGTTCAGAATTTCAGTCCTGGTCGAGACTGTTCACTACTCAATTTTATGTGAGATCCAAATAATATATTCACAAATTATTACTTTCCTGCAAATATAAACATGTAGCAATTAGGCCTACTGGACAATTGCCATGGCAGATTAATTTTAGGCAATCCATAATAATAGTTGTAACTAAGGTTCAATAATAGACATTGAACCTGATGTCATCACTGCACTGCATTGTGGGAATCAGAAGTATAAATCCACCATCTTTGGACTACACAGGTGGAAACTGTAATTCAGTTGGCATGGATACACAATGCATCATGGGATAGAAAGAAGGATAAAATGTCATCAGGTTTCATGGATATTGGTGAGTAGGTAGGTTGGAAGGCATTTCTATTTTATTTTATAATTTATCATTATCAAATGTGATTTTGACAAAACATTTTATAAAACAAGATTTGAAATTGGTTATAGGTTATGCATATGTAGATTTATTGGTATCTACTTATTTATAACTCAAAACATTAATCATCATAACATTAATTTTTGAAAATTTTAAACAGATCACTACTGGAATCCTTTATATTTCAAATAATAAAAAAATGAGGCTACCCAAAAATCGCTAAATATTTTTGGTAGGATGGTTACATCAAACACAGATCTTATATAACAATGGCCCTACTCTGGTGAAGATGTAATCAGATCTACATATTGCCAGTTCATGGCATAACTACAAATTTGCTTGTGACATTGTCCAGACATGCCTTATTTTATTTCTTGTTCTCGGTGACTGTGGATCATCTGTCAGAATATTTCCAACATTATGCTTCTGACCAGATTGCATTATCCTGGGTGACAGGTCATGACAGTCATTACAGGAACTCATTCGTGATATTTGTGACATTATGCTTATAAATGTATTTGGATATAGACTGGTTGCCTCCCCTGTATATCCACACAGAAGACAGGTCATGACCAGCATCGTGGATTCCAAATTCTGTCTGGATATAGACTCATTCTACACGTTTCAGAATGTATCGTGTCCCAATAAACACTCCTGACCTGGAGAATGAACAGGCAGCGAAACGAATGCTGGCATAACCGGTCTACTGTATGGGCATACAGGGGAGGTAACCCCTGATTTGGATTCTCCATTCTCGGGACAGATGTCTATCTTACCTAATATACGTTAGGAGATTATACGAGAAGTTCAGTTGTTTGCTTTTCTTCTAATTTGATGGCTCACACCAGAAGGGCATGATATCACTATATATATTGTTTGCTATTTTCTTCTGTTGCACATATAAAAATCTCCAAATCCATAATCTATCAGTATCAGGTCTCTTCAAAATGTACATGTAGACATTTGCTGATTGAAATGGGTTATGTTTACACAATATATAAACAACAAATTTGAAATAGATCGAATTCAAAGTAATGTTCTGACACACTCGTCATTAGTCTCAATTTTAGCGCCTCTTGCTGACAAGTATGAGGCGCCGTTTGTGACAATATTGTCAACGACAAATATATAGAGTTAAAACCAAAATATAAAGTCGCCGTTTGTGAAAATATTGTCAAACACATATATAGTTAAAACCTTTGTAAATATATATAAAACGAAATAAATAGGGCCTATATATAAAGTTATTTTTTTTTTATTTTTATAAATATTTTTTTAACATAAATAACGATAGGGAGTTAAGACGTTAAATGTAACGTAAATATATATATTTACGTTACATTTAGAACTTTATAAAGTACACGAACAAACTTAAAATTATAGAGTAGAATGTGTAGAGCGCGCGAGTGATACTGGTTAATCAAAACTGTAACTGGGTTCTGAAGCGAAACGATGACAGCGGTGAAAGCCACTCGCATGTCACAGATGTGGCGAATCAAACAGTAAGATCACGTACCTGAACATATATCAGTTCACTGCCATAGTGATTTAGTAAAGGCCTATTCCAATTTTCAACAATTACTGTTGTCATTTACAATCGTACTTCAGAGTTATCACATCAATTAGATATAAGTACATCTACTTATAAATCGACATAAGATATCCTAGCCTGTAGCCAATATCATAGCCTGTCCCTTTGATGTTCAATCCACGATTCCGCCGGCCAAGTCGCTGGTTGCTATTTGCTGCATAAAAACATCAACAGAAGTTGAAATAAAACATGCGCAATAACGATGTATTAATTATGCACAGCACAAAAAGGGGCTTGAGATGGTCGGGAACATGGAGGTCGCATTCCACAAATCCATACAGGGTCCCGGAACGAACGGCGTCGAAAAGCTGTGGCAGGGTCAAGAGTGGTCGGCGACTCAACGGGTACTCGCGCGCTTTAAGGAAGTCGCGTAAGTGTGGGAGGGTCTGGCACATGGTGTGAAATTCACACTCCCATAGTTCGATCAGATCGTACCCCAACTCTTTGACGTAATCTCCATTCTCCACCACTTCTGCTCGTAATTCTTCTGCTGATTTCCCACGTCGTTCGTTGAAGCGTCTAGCGCTGAAAAACATTGGTGGCCGTGCCAGTAACACCCATAAAATTGAAATACGGTCGGTGTTCCTTGTACAAGGGCAAACCCATCGACGGGGAGTCGACGATCTCCTATGCGCTTCTCTGCATGTGGCGTTGGTCTGATGGCGTATATAAATTCCCCGTCGATCGGCTTCCCAATCCAACCACTGGTGGGCGAGATGTTTGTACGGCGTACGTTGAGGTGTGAAATGTTGACCGTCTGCCCACCAGCGCGTATAATGCCCGCTGGGCATGGGTTGGGCGAGCGACCACAGGTACAGGGAATTGGCGTCGAATCTAATGATTTTGGCACAGGGTTTCCCACCGGGAAGAGTCGTGACATCCTTCTCATGGTAGCGGTGAAAAATAAGGCTAGGTCCGCCGACGATGTTGTGTTTTAAACAATCGTACATGTCCTCATCTTTTTGTTGTATCAGCGAGAAGTAGGTAGGACACTCTTGGAAGAGATGGCGAAGCGCGAGACCCGGTAAACTCAAACACTCCTTGAAGATGTCGACGTGCATCTCGCGACTAATTGATGTGATAACTCTGAAGTACGATTGTAAATGACAACAGTAATTGTTGAAAATTGGAATAGGCCTTTACTAAATCACTATGGCAGTGAACTGATATATGTTCAGATACGTGATCTTATTGTTTGATTCGCCACATCTGTGACATGCGAGTGGCTTTCACCGCTGTCATCGTTTCGCTTCAGAACCCAGTTACAGTTTTGATTAACCAGTATCACTCGCGCGCTCTACACATTCTACTCTATAATTTTAAGTTTGTTCGTGTACTTTATATTTACGTTACATTTAACGTCTTAACTTTCTACCGTTATTTATGTTAAAAAAATATTTATAAAAAAAAAAACAAAAAAACTATATATATATATATTTATTTCGTTTTATATATATTTACAAAGGTTTTAACTATATATGTGTTTGACAATATTTTCACAAACGGCGACTTTATATTTTGGTTTCAACTCTATATATTTGTCGTTGACAATATTGTCACAAACGGCGACTTTATTTTTTGGTTTTAACTCTATATATTTGTCGTTGACAATATTGTCACAAACGGCGCCTCATAGACAAGCATAGGTGACTGTTTATAATACACAACCAACTCTGACGACCAACACATACTACACTGGCTTTCATTATCCGCCAGAGGCATAGTGGCAGCATGTCTCTGGTGGAGCGAGAATGCAGACGATGTTACGGTTACCATATGAGTTTTACACTGTATTATATGGGAATATTATTTATCATGCCTTATACCATGTTAACATATTTGTTAACTCCTCTTTACATGCATCACACATCTCAGTAGTGCAGTGCCCATGCATATTCTCCATTTGGTCAGCATACAAGTACAATTCAATTCTGAAAGTAAACAGAAATATTTCAGATAATTTGGTAATAAGTACATGTATTCCTTTCCTTTGAAATAGTACCAGATTTTAAAATAAAGAAAAATCTTTTTTTTTCAGTCAGAATAGCAATCATCTCAAAATATTGCTCAACAATGTTCAAGCAAGAAATTTCCAGTAATAGAATGATTGAATTAAATGCCTTTTCAATCAAAATAGCAATCATTTCATACTATCATGACTATTGCTGATCAACAATGTTCAAGCACTAAATTTCAGATATAAATGGTATGATATAACTGAACTGATATGTAACTAAATTCCATAAAATTTGAATACAGGAAATATATGGCAATCTAGGAACATAAATCCACATTCTACATTTGGCTAAAGATATAAAAGTCCCTGCTCCCCTTTCATGAACTTAATACATATACCGGTACTGAAACCTATAACTATTAGTCTCTGTAGGCCTGCATAAAATCCGCCTTTTGCACTTCAAATTCTTGGACAAAGGATTCACGCCAACAGGTACACTGATGCGTGACTCCCTCATAAATTTGTGGTTCACATTAGTCCTCTATTCTTATGGCTTCATTTTTAATCAGTGGTATATGAATGAACTATTTTTGACTTGCAGTTGCAAAAGGTATCATCAATGTATTAAATCATAATGGTCATAATACATTTCTTGGAATAGATATTTGATGCATATTTACAATATTTACACCATCAATAGTTAAAAATCTGCCCTATGCTGTAGATATAGGCTGGAGCGGAAGATAACGAATCACAAATGTACGCCGGGAGTCGTGCATCGATGCACCGGAAGTGATGCTGGTGCGAATCTGTCCTACCTATATGTATCAAAGTGTAAACTTTTTATATGATTAGTAAAATAGCATCATCAGCATGGTGGACGAAGTTTTGTCCTGCAGTGAAGTCACCAACCAAGAAGATCTCCCTACATCCATGTCATTACTATAGGCATGGTTCAGCTAACTTCTTTTAGGAAGGGGTTGGGTGTACTTCATGGACGACCAGGTCTGAGCCAGGTACTACTACCCCCGCCAAAAAAATCTAAATCTAGTTACATGTATGGGATTCAAAGGGGAATTATTCATGCCAACTGTAGGTTCTTTCGGGTGTCAGGTGGGTGGTCAGATATTCTAAATCCCCCCCCCCCCCCCCCCCACTTCGTCATTAGACGGGCCCATATGTAGTCCCAGTCGATCTACGTTCAACATTGGACTATAGATGGACCTACATTAAAGAAGTAGTAGTGTGATTTTAATTGTTCGGGTAAACTGAACAGCATGATCACTTGGAACATTTGCCAAAATATTTTGTATTTCTTATAGGGACCAATATTGTCAGAATCTTCAATTCGGTCTAGTGGACAAGATTAAAATGGGAAATTACGGAGATGACGTCGGATAACGTGACCAAGTGTCCAGGATGTCACATTAGAACCCGTCATAGTGTAATAAAAGTTCTGAGATCGAGTATGACGTTGCAAAGCATCACGCCCGGAATGCAAATGCACGTTTTGTGACGTCATCTCAGGCACCAGGACCAAGTGTAGGTGCTGTCACGTTTTTCAGAGAATGTCAGAAGTGTGATTTCAATACCCGTGATATTAATAATTGAGGTCACAGAAAAAAGTTCATCATAGATGATCTCAACTACTAAATAACTTTTATCGAAATATGTTATTAGCTGAATATTTTTCAAATGACGCTACTACCTCTTTAAGGGGCAAGGGAGATTTTCTTGTTCTTGGGCAATTTTCTATTTCTCATGGTGTTTTCCACTTTTCATTCTCAGATAATTCTAGAAGCAAAAAGTTACTGACATTTATTATTGTGATTTGTCAGCTGGGTTACCGGTATACTGATTACTGATAATTATCCTTGTTATCAAACTACAAATCTCTCACCCTGATAAACAGTTGATAAAAAGCTTTGTGCCTTCACATTGGTCAATGAACATGTATGCCAAGTCTCGCATCGATTGGTTCAGTGGGTCCAGACCTTATATAAGGTTTTCATATCAATCTTGACGGCCGCCGGGGCTTTCGACCAATCGACTTTGTCAGGAAACAAAATTACATAAATTATATGTTTTTAATATCTGAAAATAGTAAGGGGTGGAGGGGGGGATATCTCCAGAGAGGAATATGTCCAGGAAGGGATATGGGGAGGGGGGAATAATAGCGGGAGGGGGGGGGTGATGTCCTACAAGCATCAGACTTGCCCTGAAAACGTGTGAATCCCCAGATAAGCTGCTAAGCTCGACGTTAGGACGAGTTGTGTGTGCATGGGCGGGGGAGGGGAGGGGACCAATTATACAATGGGTGACAGCCTTTCTTTTATTATTTGGATGTTCGCTTGCGCTTAAACCGACCCCCTGCTATAAATTTTAGAGTAATGGAATTATTTACCTGGTCCTGCCTGTCATAGCGGGTGGAATATTCGCCGTATACGGAAAATCGGCACAGGTGCTTCTTGATGTTGTTGTTGTCAGACTCTTTCGCCATTTCATTTTTTTGCAACTGCGCAGCGTGTGCGCAGCTTTTCGTGAACTTCCTGTTTGTACCAAGTCGGAAGTTTTTAACGTTAGAGAGATAGGCCGAGTGTTGGAAAACAGTTGATATTTTGTGCAACTGTACGTAAAATCATTAAAAAATCTCATGGACTACCGCCAGATAAGCGAAAGAACGGCTCCGGATATTTATTCACCCTGAACACAATTTAGTTCCACAGAAAAAGTACTTTTCCCGAGATATGACCCACTTTCAACCTGGCCAGGATGCGGGCGTTGGTACAAGTGACCTTTCGTGACCTCGCCTTGTGCGCATGCCCAGTTACCCTAGATTTGTAATGGCGATCTCGGCTATTGCGTTCGTTTTTCTGTTCCTGAGTTTCAAATGCCTTTGTAGATCGGGATGTTCTTTCTTTTGGATTGTTGAGCTTGATATCTCGAGCGCATGGCTCAAGTCTTTGAATCAGCATACCCAGAACCGACATCGGACTTCCAAAATATGAAATAAATCGGTTTGACTGAGCTGAAGATGTGGTGAGTGTTTTTTTCTGTCAGCCAGACAGCGTAGTTCAAGGGCCGTAACTCGTAATTCACTCCACCCCCCAAAAAAATCCCAATTTGAAAGCGGACGCGCACGTAACTCCAAACTGACGACCTTCTTTACCTCCGATTAACAAAGAGTTCTTTTTATTTTCCTAAATTTTTAATGTTACAATATTTGTCCATTTTAAAATGGCACAATGATGGTACAATATACCAAGGATGGCTATTCTTACCCTCAAACAAACGAGAGCCAATGTAGGACCGACATTGGAACAATCCAAACCGTATACATTTTGGACCGACAGCCGTCGCCAATGATGTACCAATATATAATGTTACATCGTCGGCAACATCAAATGGTACCATGATGGTCCAACATAAATTGTTACATTGCTGTAACACTCACTGGTACACGAATGTTCCACTATATATCGGTGTCATATTGTGGGGAAAACGCGTGTGTATGCAGTGTATCAGGGTTATTTTCCATCAGAATAATGTCGAATTCAGTAAGTTCGTGTGGCTCAGCACTCTCCATTTAACAAAATTATGGTTATTTTATTTTGGAGTTTTCTTAGAATGAAATCGGCAACCTCCTGATCGACTCAATCTAAGACATCATCTCTTTCTTCCGGCGACAGACCAACACCTGGCGTGAAATGTACATGCTATAGCTCAACGTGGCGGGTATAGGGGAGAATTTGAAAGAACTCGATCGGATAAATTCGGCACATCCGCCTTTCAGCTGAATAAAATTCCACGTCCCAAAAGCTACAAAATATTAATCACCATACGGGTAGTATACACTTGGTATTTAAACCATCACATGTGTGGATACAATACACGACTTGTATTAGTGAGATTCGAAGTCTTTTCATATTTGTAAAATTATCCTTCTTGACACCTGACCAGTTAAGCCCCATTTCTACAACTTGTTGTAAATTCAGCCTACACCAGCGAGCAGAGTTGGATGCATATGCAACTCCACATTATATTACAATCCTTAAAAGTAAAACAGAATATAGTCCTGAAAATTAAAACAGAGGGAACCGTCTTGTGTTTTTATTAATTTTTTTTTATAGACAACGGCTAAATATTGAACGTCTGATTTTATGTATACTATGCACCTTTCCTTGAATGTTTTGAACATGGTATCATATTAGATTGCCGACAATGGGGGCTCTGAGATGACTGATGTACGAAAAAAAAAAACGGGGGGAAAAATCAGAATAAAACGTTCCCAAGAACACAGAAAGATTTCCATGAAATTGAGAACGAGACCGAAAAATTAACTTGAATGCTGTACTATATAGTTATACGTTGTACGAAAATATGCATTGCCTCTTTACCGCATCATATTCCATGCTTTATCGTTAGATATGTGAAGTAAACGCGTGTATGAATGATGTATACACATTACCGGTATACTCTTGTCGTGTCGTTATTTTGTGGGAGAGTTGATTGATATTGTTCAAAGTGGCAAAAACGTAATCTTGCACTAGAGCATCTGGCACGTGTATTCATATAGGCTTGGCTGTAGGCTAGGCTAGTATAAAACATCTGATACTTGGCATAAATTTAAAAAATAGCTTTTTACGAAAATGAGACCTTACGGCATGACTTGATAACAGGTCAGCCTATCAGAAAATGGAGCAATATGTCCATTCGTACATAAGCTCGATATAAAATACACTTTTCGTGAATGAGCGTTGAATCTTTCCAAGATGCCTGAAAGCAGAGGTGCTTTCCACGCGGCTGACTATGCCGTCACTGGACTGACCTGTTTCATATCCCTGGGGATTGGATTCTACCATGCATATAGAGAACGAAAGAACAGGGTTTCATCGTCTAACTATTTTGTCGGACAAAGGAAACTGACATCCCTACCGACGTCTCTATCCTTTGTCGCAACAGCTATATCATCACTCAGCTTGATGGGAAATTGTGCAGAACTGTATGTATATGGAATACCACACTGGCTCAATGTTTTGGTTGGCCCTGGTACTGCAACCGTTTTTTGTTGGTTGCTTGCACCGTTATTTCATCCCCTGAAGATTACCAGCGTTAATGAGGTGAGAGTACATCACTTGAAAATGTGTTAATAATGTGTTCGTCTACTCTTTAGTTATGACATTTTATGGGAAGCAATAACAGTAGCCATGTCCTGAAAGACCCAATTCTGTCCCAAAATAGTGAGTGAATGTAGGTCAGCAATAACAGAATACAATGTATCTTACATCCTAATGTCTTACCCTATACCCCGTCGCAAGTTGTGGTCGTCAATCGCCGAAATTCATCAATTCGTCAAAATATATGCAGACTGGTTATTTCGGTGCAATTTATAGCGCAGGTTGCTAAAACCTCTGGTAGAGAGAATAAATATAAAATCTGCACCTCGATCGGAGGTTAGTAATTTCCGTAGCCACACAGTACATAGCTGAATGGTCAAGGCGAGTTAAAGATGTCTAAAATTTTATCCACGAAGTAGGCTACCATCTGCAAAATTGTCCGGCACTCAGTGAGTGAGTGAGTGAGTGAGTCCATCCGAATCCTTTCGTCGGGAAAATAAGGAGAACCGTTGACATTAAAACCATGATTTTTTGCATGAAGGTGCATTAGGGTACCAGCAAGTCCTGAGCTGATTTGTGGTGATTTTTGATGAGAATACCAGTGATTCTGAATTGGGCTGTGCCCATCATAATATAGGCAAGATTCCAACTTGGGGCGGAGGAATTTCCAAGAGTTCAGTGCGCGTCGGAGTCCTAATGTCTACCCTACTTCGTAGGTCCTAGAACATTGATAACTTTCACACGGTGGCGCAATGAGAACACAATAGACCACGTCTATACATGAATAGTGTTGTAGTCAAATTTCATGAATAGGAACGAGTGCAAATGCAAATAGCTCATGCGTGCGTGAGCGTTTTCCCCTTGTGACAGTCTATTTTTATATTTGAGTGTCGTTGAATTCGATCATTTAACATGGCGTTGCAACTTTAATCCCTAATGAAACACTTGACGAAACAGATTTAATGGGTTAATATAAGAGCACTTATTCCAGGTTTAATAGCCTTGTAGCATCAGTATTTGAGCGCTATTGTGTGGTTTAAGATTTATCAGTAGTACTGTACGCCACTGTAGCATTTTCCCCCTATTTCTTATCATGGGGATCAAAAATGATCCGGAGTGATCTGAAATGATCCGGAGTGATCCGGAATGTTCCGGAGTGATATGTAATGATCCAAAGTGATACGGAACTATCTGGATTGATCCGGAATGATCCAGAGTGTATCGATTTCAATGTACTTCACCTCATAGAGAAGATGAAAAGTTATTGGTCTTAATTCGTAGAAATTACATACAAATGGACACACTGACCATGGCTTGAGTACGTCACGTATGTTCAAAGTTAATGTTTAATCCGTCTAAAGTAAGAAGCCATTTGAAAAGATATCATCATGATCATGTACATGGGAGGAATGGACGAGCATCATTTGGGCTATCATTTGTACCACCAGACAAATAGGAATGGGATCTGAATTCGACTTAGGGGTCACGTCCAATTAATCGAGGCACTTTCTCGATGCCTTTGAGATGGATCGAGAAATTTCTCGGCTGAAACCGGGAGGGCAGAACCGGGACCCCTGGCGACGTCTCCTGGTTTGCTCCCGGTTCTATCTCGATCGAAACGTCCCGGTTTTCCAGATGGAGACGAACTTGATCGGTAATCTCGAAGGGGGTCCCGGTTTCTATATGTCCGTGTTTGTTGCCGTTAACTTGGGCGAAACTTGGCTTCTCAAGCCATGGAGCTATAAATCGAAAATATAGCTCCATGCTCAAGCCAACAAAATGTTGTGCGAGTACCATATTATGTGGGGGTTATTGTGACCCGAAATAGAATCCCGACAATGGATTTGTTTTTTGAACAGATGTCTTCCATGTTATTCTTTTAACGTGTAATCGATATATCCATATCCTGATGTTTCCTGAATCCAATTGCAAGAAAACGTTTCGTTTATCTATATAAATAATAAATATATAATTGAACGATCTCCTCTCACATCAATAATGGCTTGTATATCGTACTAGTTTCCGTGGCGGATTAAGTGTCATATAAACTGGATTGCTCTGAATAATAATCCTGTAAGAGCATGCGTTAATTATTGTTCTATACAATTATTTTGAACCAGACATGGATTGTTTCAATCGATTAATGAAAGTTATGTTAAGTGTTTGACCGGTGTATTAATGCAGAATCCATTTTTCTGATATAAACTTGCCTGGAAGAGGTAGCGGAAATACTGACAATCTGAACTAGAGGTGTTGATAATTCACACCACAGTTGGTCTGGGAAAAGCTGTCGGCTAGAAACAACAACGAAGGGAGAGGGGTTAATTTCTTTGAAAGAAAAAGCGGAAAAACACTGTTGGCGGGGCTTGACTATATACTCACGTTCTATTATGTATTGCTAATTGGATGTGTCTATCAAATTACCCGAATAATGAAAGTAATTATCGCTCATTTCAGAGGGCAATCACACTTTAGACCAACGGTCACATACATTTTACTATCAACAATACCGTATGTTGTCTGCGCGAAAGGCTGATAGTTCAACATTTCCAATCGAGCGTTTATATTTATATTCTCCGGTTTTCCGTGAATCAACATGCGCCACTCCTGAGGTCTTCAAAGCCAATGCATTTTTGAACACCGGGGAACTTCTTATTCTGTTTATTCTAGACTTGCAATGCGCGGTTCCTGGACATATCTCATACAGTGAATCAATTTCTAAAAAGAGATTCGAAATAAGTTGCACTGATAATAATGAGACAGATTATACAACTTCAATTGGTTATGTTTCTTTCTTTCCATGCATAACGTGTTGAGAAATTGCGCTGTCAGATCAAACATGCGACGACAGATCTCTAGACGGACAACAAAAAATAATATTAAATGATTCATGTTCAATCTAATTCAGTTATCCGTGTTTTAGTGCATATGTACTCGGCGAGATCTCGCTGCCTCTGAAAAGTAGATAAATAACGAGCATACGCCCCCCAAATGTTTAAACTTTCATTTGAAGGCATCTCGATTCCATTCTCGAAGCAAGTCGAGTTATGTCGAGGCGGATCGAGATGGTCTTGTGCTTCGAGAGAAAACCGGGAGCAAACCGGGACAACAATCGATAGAGATAAACCGGGACCCTTCGAGACGAGATATTTATCGGTATTACTCGTTTATCGAGAAACCGCCTCGATCGATTGGACGTGACCCCTTAGAGGGAAATCCACATATACCAGATGGTGATAAACTCGTATTCCACCCATTTACGAGGAAATTGGATGGACCTACTGGAAGCTGGAGGTCTAAGTTGACAGATGCATTACTACGAGGCCTCCAAAGATATGTAGACCCCATTTGGAAGAAAATTTTCTACAGTTATGGCAAATGGCAGTCCGCATTCGAAGATATGTTTCTATGAGCATCCGTTATAGTGTTTGTGTAGGGTATACCCGTGAATTTAGGAGTTGATGGATACTTTCATCCCAGTGTAACAAAACTGATAGCAGTGGATGATCGTATGACAGAGGCCCACAGGACACTGAAATTTCATATTTGTTTACCAATGAATCGCGCCACGACAACGTAGCTGTTGTTCGTGTAGTGCAGAGCTTGTTCAATTAGAGCAAAGCTTCAATACATATCGACTCTGTCAGTATTTTGTCCTATTCAATAATCCCATCATCAAGCAACATATCTCATTATTAGGTCGTTGTGTTTACTCGACTACTTTATGAAAACGTATGATGACGTCATCTCTGCGCCATACGGTCATCTCATTAGCGATCTCAAACCGAACACACAGGGACATCGGAGGCTGAAGATAAATGTACCTCGAAGTGTTAAACCAACAAGTCGTGAACCGAAGGAAGCTGAAAAAACTGTACAGTTGATAAATGCTTAATTGACACGGGCTATATACGATATTCACCCAGTCTTGGTCCCAACGGGATGAGCCTCTACAGGGTCGGGGTCCGATTACCAACAAGAATGAAGCTGAGAGGATTCAATGTAAAGTAAAATCGACACCCATGTCGTTTTCTAACCCTCAACCCATTAGACACCTGTCATTCTGATTGCCTCGAGTATAGGTCCTCACAGGACACCTTCGGGGTACCCGCTGATCGTCCGGACACTCCCCGGACAACAACGGATACCACCAGGACACCGCCCGAAAACCTCCCGGACCCATTCTGGGCATCCCAGACACCGCCCGGACACCACCCGGACACCTACCGGACCCCCTACCGGACACAACCGGACACCACGCGGACAATTCCCGGACACACCCCGGACACCTCCCGCACACCTCCTGGGCACATCCCGGACACCTCCCGGACACAACCCGGACACCTCCCGGACACAACCCGGACACGACCGAACACAACACGGACACCTCCCGGACACATCCGGACACCACCCGGACACCCGGTCTCGTCCTCTCATCCAATCAGATTTCAGATCCTACACCCACCTGGACACACCCGGACACCAGGGTATATATAGCTCGTTTTTTTGCAACCAGAATCACTTTCCACATCGCCTCTGACGAGATCTAACAAGATCGAAACCGGTCAGTCTATTCATAGTGTGGTATCTCTACAGCTCCTGCTTATTGTGTCTCCCACTACACGTATATCCTACTTCCTCCGTTACAATTTCGGGAAGCTGTGATATGGCCAACAAGAACATTGACACTGTCGCCCCTGAAATCCATTTGTCCAACCTCCATCTCTTCTCAAACGGAGACATCACACCGTGCCCGTCCACCACATCCATCACCACAGTGGTTGAGGTCCATGAGCCATCTAGCAAACGCCGCCGATCTACAAGTAACTGCGCAAAGCAGTAGTGAAAAGGGCCAGACACGAGTGCCAACAGGACTCACTCACCCGCTGCATCGACAAACGATGCCCTCCCCCATCGCCACTCCTGAAATGCTCACCACTAATCGGCCTCCAACACGAGGCTTTTATGAGACGGTGGCAGGACGCTTTAGACAACGCCGGTCTCCAACTTTGTACTCTTCTCAGGGACCACCTGGGCACTATCCCTCAAGCCCTGGACTTAGACATCCAGGAGATCAAACTGGACTTCAGCACTCCAGTCACCAACCCATCACACAGACTAGATCATTGCGGTCGTCCGCTTCGACCCCGATGATCGGCCCACTAGTGATCCTCTACGACACTCCAGAGAGGTTTACTGGATGAATCAGTTACATACAATAGTACCCACCGGCATCAACGAGAGAGATTGAGTCCAGTCTCGTATCTCCCCTCACTTACATAAAGTAAAATACTCCTCTGATGATTAGAGTGATTATGAAGACAGCATTCATCATAGAAAGATAGACCAGTCTACTAATGCTCAAAGATTTGTCAAATATAATGTCTAGAGAGAATTTGACAGATTCTATAATTGGGGAATAATACGAAGATACATCGATGAGACTTACCATATACAAGGAGCTTAATTTAACCCCACCATGTCTGGGGGGGGGGGGCCGGGTGCAAAATTGCCCTCTCATCAAACTTTCTGTGATGTTTTCTTCATTTTGCTTCAACATTTCTGCTTTTCCGCCAAAAAAGGTGGGCAAAAAATATTTTATTTCACTTGACATTAATTTTTACTAAATATCATGCGGTTGTTTTGCGGAGAAGTTGCATACATGGCAGTGTGACTAACGTCACAAGACCTACGAAGTAGGGTAGGCATTAGGACTCCGACGCGCACTGAATTCTTGGAAATCCCCCCACCTCAAGTTGAAATCCTGCCTATATTAAGATGAGCACAGCCCAAGTCAGAATCACCAGTGATTTTCATCAAAAATCACCAGAAATTTTCATCAAAAGTAGGTCAGCTCAGAACTTGCCGGTAATAGTCCCCTAATGCAACTTCTTGCAAGAAATCAAGGTTCTAATATCAACGGTTCTCCTTATTTTGTCGACGAAATGATTCGGATGGACTCATTCACTCACTCACTCACTCACTCACTCACCAACTACCGGACAATTTGCAGATGGTAGCCTACTTTGTATGGAAACAGAAGATTTGAAAAATCTGACCGAAGAAAATGGACTAGGAATGCCGTTTTTGTAAATGACCTCACTCTTGGACTTGTTACATTTACTTGTAGAGCTTGACCCAATGGTATGTACATGTATGGTATGTTAACCCTACCTGACCTGGGTGAAGGCACTTTCCGTCCCCCCCCCCCCGTTGGTTTTTCCTTCTATCTCCGGAACGGCAAACAATTGAGAGCTGAAACCCCGTGATTTTTTAGATTATCATATTGGGGTCATTTCGAGCCTATTTGCATGACCCCGAGCAGAGGATCATGGGTAAATTCAAGATGGCGACCACGTGGGGTACCAAAACAGTGATGTTTTCTTCATTTTGCTTCAACATTTCTGCTTTTCCGCCATAAAAAGTGGACAACAAATATTTTATTTCACAAGACATTAATTTTTACTAAATATCATGCAGTTGTTTTGCGGAGAAGTTGCATACATGGCAGTGTGACTAACGTCACAGGACCTACGAAGTAGGTAGGCATTAGGACTCCGACGCGCACTGAATTCTTGGAAATCCCCCCACCTCAAGTTGAAATCCTGCCTATATTAAGATGAGCACAGCCCAAGTCAGAATCACCAGTGATTTTCATCAAAAATCACCAGAAATTTTCATCAAAAGTAGGTCAGCTCAGAACTTGCCGGTAATAGTCCCCTAATGCAACTTCTTGCAAGAAATCAAGGTTCTAATATCAACGGTTCTCCTTATTTGTTGACGAAAAGATTCGGATGGACTCACTCACTCACTCACTCACCCACTCACCAACTACCGGACAATTCGCAGATGGTAGCCTACTTTGTATGGAAACAGAAGATTTGTAAAATCTGACCGAAAAAAATGGACTAGGAATGCCATTTTTGTAAATGACCTCACTCTTGGACTTGTTACATTTACTTGTAGAGCTTGACCCAATGGTATGTACATGTATGGTATGTTAACCCTACCTTGCCACGGGAGAGGCACTTTCCGCTCCCCCCCCCCCTCCCCCTGCTGGTTTTTTCTTCCATCTCCGGAACGAAAAAAAATTGAGAGCTGAAACCCCGTGACTTTTTAGATTATCATATTGGAGTCAATTTGAGCCCGAGCAGAGGATCATGGATAAATTCAAAATGGCATCCATGTGGGGTACCAGAAAAGTGATGTTTTCGTCATATTTCTTCAACAATTTTGCTTTTCTGTTTGGTAAAGTGGGTAAAACCTATTTTATTTCATATCAGATTATTTTTTACTAATTTATCATGCAGTGTTTGTGAAGAAAAAAACAAAAATAAAAAATTCGAAAATTCTGACCGAAAAATCGTCCAAGCTCGCTATTTTTGAAAATGGCGGCCATCTTGGATTTTTTTAAAACATTTTTTTGTAGAGCTTGACCCAAAGATATCGTGTGGTAAGTTTCAGCCCAATAGATAATAATAATTGGGGAGAGGGATTTCGGCCCCCCAAGTCTGGACAAAATAGGGTTAACGTCTGGGTAAGGCCAGATAGGGTTAACGTCTGGGTAAGGCCAGATAGGGTTAACGTCTGGGTAAGGCCAGATAGGGTTAACGTCGGATTTTTACAGATAACATAAGACCGGAAGGCTTCCTCTTCCGACAGGCAATTGTATAAAATCTACGGCAATAAATCTATACATGAATAATAGGGAGCACTGTATGATGTAATCTGACTTGAACACATTGTACATATGGTACACTGTATATAATTTGTGTGAGAGAAAAAATTACGTATATAATAAAACTTACACAGGAGCAAGCGTACATATATAAGTCTGCGGATACATACAGTTTAAAATAAATTTATTATTAAAAATTGGTTCTTAAATAGTTTAGTAAGAGAATAATCTACTTATATAATAAAAGATACACATAGATAGGTCTACAGATATACACAGTTTAAAATAAAATATATATAATAAAATTCAGATCGGTAACGTGTAAAATCTACGTGCAGAGGGAACAGCTACAATCGACGCTGTCCCAAGTGCGAATCAGTCTGCAGAACCGCTTTTGTGAGTCGGCATATCTGAATTCATTAGACAGACAGCTTCCTACGTGACTGACTTAAACCTGTACTGTGTGTTACACCTGATCCTGATTACGAAGGAATTATGCGATATTTTATACATACATCTTTTATCATACAGTTTGACAAGAGGTTTCCTTCCCCAATCCTACTAGAGCGGCAATATGTTGAAAAGATTCTGCACTTAAAAAGCATGAAACTTAGCATATTTTTAGTACTCGATCGGTAGATGAAAATTGGATATAGGCCCACATGAAATGATTCCAATATGGCCACCAAATTCAAGATGGGCGCCATTATAATGTTGAAATCAGGAGGTCATTTGGGACCTCTAAATTTTCTTCTTACACATGAGGCTACAGAGTTTAAACTTTCTAAGACATATCTGGGACTCTTGGAAGTTTTCTATTTATGCTATTTTCGCCGAAAAAACTACATAATAAATTAGGAAATAATTATTTGATATGAATTAAAATAATTGTGAGGACTTTCATGCGCAAATATGTTAAGAAAAGCAACGAAAACACAACTTTTAGTCATAGCCTTATAACCTCCTTTTTGAATCTACTCAAGGTCTTCTGTTTGGAGGCGCATAGAAATAGGCTCAAAATGACCCCAATATAAAGTAAAGTTTCAGTTGTCAATTTTTTACCTCCAGGCAATTATGGCCTAGATGTATTGCCGTCGTCATGTACGTCCGTCAGTTTATTAGCGCAATATCTGCAGGACCGGGTTAGGTATATTGAGTAAAATTTTGGGAACTGATTCATCTAGTTATAGATCAAATGCCTATTGAAATTACGAAATCAGATAATATCACATCCGAAAAGGGGCATATTCCGTGAAATTTGGGCCAAAGTGACTCATTTTCGACATGCGTCTGACCTATACCTAGATGAATAAATTTTTTTTTCGAAATATAGTCCTTGAACCTAACACGGTTCTGCATATATGGCGGCAACGGACAGATGAACTTAACGACAATACCCCTTGGACAAGCAGAAGATCATCAGTAAATTTAAAATGGAGGTCATAAGGGTGTGAATAAAAAGTTGTGTTTTCCTCGTTTTTCTTAAAATATCTGCCTTTTTGGACATGAAAGTGCACACAATTATTTTAACCCACATCAAATAATTATTTCCTAATTTATTATGTAGTTTTCCAGAGAAAGTAACATAAATAAATAAAAAAAATCAAAAAAAAATCTGTAAAGAATCGACCACAAAAAGCATGCCCCATATTGCCGCACTATACATCGTTTCAAGGGGTAGGATTTTTTTCTTCGTTGCTTCGTCGGGACCCCCCTTCCTGGTACCGTAACTGCTGAAGTGCATATACTACACACGCGTTTTCCCCAAGCTGTAACCATCATGGTCCGACATTGGTAAACATATGGTACATCATATATTGACAAACGGTTTTTTCACCGCCAATGTAGGAGCGTGTGGGTGTGGACAAACGATGTACCAATTTCATTCGGTCCATCATGGCGTGGCAAACATTTGGACCAATATATGTTTTCACTCCGAAAGCCGCAGTTTGGTATTTATGACGTAATTCATATCCCAGCATGCAAAGCGTATTTTCAACACGCATGCGTGAGTAAATTGCTTCCTGTACCAACAACAACAACAACATTGCGAAGCTGCTGTTGTCGCTGTTGGCAGAAAAGAAATGCTTAGAAGTCCGCATGGAGGCATGGGCATCATCAAAGAAGTTTCCTGGTTGTTTTAACCGAGAGCAGTGTCTTCAAGATCAGCATCTTCAACCTAAAGGTAATTTCTGGTGTCTATTAAAGCGATCCTTTTTCACGGAAGGTCAACTCAGAACAGATTCAATTTCCAACGTAGACAAAATCGGCGGTACAGACGAACTGAAGGCTATGGACGAGCAAGCCCAGACATATGATGGAAGAAAGCGAGCAGAATTATAAACCATTCACAATTATGTAACACCGCCACAGATACCCCCCCCCCCCCTTCCTACTAACATGAGAATAAGTGGCTACTTCATCAAACTACATGTACCATGCAGTGTTTTCAGGAAAGTATACTTTAAGGAACCCGCAAAAACCTTAGTAGTCAATGCCCCCCTCTCCCCTTCCACTCCACAAACATTTACAATAATGGAGGGTTACACCATCATGTATGATACTCTGTAAAAACAACTGTACCCCGGTATACAAAATTGCACATCCACAAAAAATTGTGTACTGGTACACAAGATGTGTAGGTTTTCTTCAAAATTTGTGTACCACTGGAACACAATTATTGTGGATGTGCAATTTTGTTACAGCGATTGTTTTTAGAGAGTACCTCCTTGAATTATATACAGCGACTGCGCCCATTGACACAAGCAGTCGATTCAGGCAGGGTTACGTAATTTTGAATGGTCTCTGAATTCACTATATTTCCACAAACAGCATAGTCTTATAAGTCAAAACACTATTAAATACCTGGGATGTCCATCGCAACAACTTTATTTGGAAATGTAAATCATAACGAATTATAAAGGCACTTCCCAAACAATACAGTGACGGTCTCCTCCGTGAGAAATAACAATCTGATGGGTTGAAGACCAAATACTGTCAGATGTACTGCAATTATTCTGAAAGGTTGATTACGCTAGATGGTAGTGTAAGCTTACCAACCGATATTATTTCACTGTCTAACTGAACATCAAAGATAATGGACTAATATGCTCATGGGTTAAATTTACCGTCCTGCCATGCAAAATGGTCCGAAATGGTATGTTCATTCATTTCCCACAAATGTTCAACATTGATAGTGGAAATAAGAGAAATTCTATTGAAGAACAAAGAATGACATTTTACAAAATGATTAATCATTATTACATTAAACTTTAATGAAAGAATTTTTTTTTTTTTAAGTAGACTATTCAAAAGAAAATTAAAAAAAACATTGTTTCGTGATTGAAACTGAAAGAAACTTATTCAAAGTGATTGATACACAAATACATAGAACATTTTGTGCTGCGAGGTTGTTTGTTGTTTGTACCAAAAATGGAATAATTTAACTTATGGTACACTAAAATGGAATAAAATAGAAACTCAAAAATCCATATTCATGTAGATTTTTCACCAGTGGACCAGGAAGTGTTTGTCACTTTCTGTTTACACACCACCATCATCTATCCAACTAATACAATATTATCTATGAAAGAATTCAAGGGATGATTGGCATAAAATACCACAGTATTTTGTTGTATTAGCTATACTCAGAATACTTGCAAGGCATCATATGTCGTGGTTCCTCAATACCAGGGCCAATGAAGTAGTACTGTATATTAGTGCAAAATAGCTGCTTTAGGTTTCAAATGTGAAATATACTGTCTATCGATGGAGTAGGCGCATGTAATTTTCAGGCACACCTGTCAATCATAACCATAGCGATAGGGAAGGTGATGCCCTAGGATAAATTTGAAATAAATCAGAATTTTCAACATTGGCTTCCCCATCTCAAGACAATGTGCACATCGGCTGAACTATGGTCAGATGCAGGGTGTGTGAATTTAAACATTGAACTCGCGAATCCACGGTACATAACTTTATATCATGGCCAATTATATCAGCAGTTCCACTCACATTACCGTTGTTGTAGGACCAGATATCAAGTATTGGGTCTTTCAAAGTGAATACTGTATATTTAGTATTTGTTAACTTAAACAAAGCCAATCTCAATTATTGCTGCATCTTTTAAAGTTGAAATGCAAAGGTTTTTAGATTCTTCTTTTAGTATTTTATATAACATGTATAAGTTGAATAATGATAAAAAATATCGGTATATCTGCTACCGGTACTTGATTTAATTTGAAGTAGTTTGTCTGCTAGAATCGTTTGAAATGTTGGTTCCCCAAGCCCAGCTGACTTCCAATTTGCACACAATCACCACTACCTAATCTTTCCTTTCCTTACTTCCAGCCACCTGAAGACGGAACATTACAAGCATGGACTTCCGACCTGAATGACATAAAAAGGGTGAGTGAGTAGTAGGGTTTAACGTCGTTTTCAACCTTGTTTCAGTCATATCACGACGGTGCCTACATGTGCCAGAACATGAGAGTGCTCACAGTTCTTATTACCCTGGACACTGATCAGCCCAGCCAGTACAGCACCCCGTCACCCATTCAAGTATTGACCGAACTGTGACATAAAATGGCCCAATGGGCTCCAATACCCCTCGGCCATGTCGGCTCTCAGTTATTGTCTACAGTCATGCATTGAATACGATGTACTTTTAGAACTTTGACAACACCATGTATTGTAGGTTGACAAAAAGGTGATCTAGTAGTGTTGACTGTAGTTCTATCATTTTAGAAATACATAGAAGTTGAGCCAGGTCGGCTTTTGCCAAGGCCTTAACTGATGGGAAAATTTTGCGGTGAGGTTCTGGTAGACATAATCAAATCAAGTAGTTTGATCTTGGAAATACTGATCAAAGTCAATCATCTTCAACAATTATCTGGTCTATTCTAACTTAATTGCATATGGAACAAGATCTTATACACCTGAACATATAGAATTTGACCTTTAACTTAGAGAATAGGTCAAGGTCAGTGATATTCAATAGACTTCAGGTTCAGGCATACATGGTATAAATTTGGACAAGGTAGATATACTCCTTCATGAAATATTGTACTAAATAGAATCTGATCTGTAGAAAATAGGTCAAGGTCAGTCATCTTCAGCACACCTCTGGGCCATCGCCAGATGTATACATAGTATTAATTTGGAAAGCCTAGTAGCTACATTTCTTCACGTTATATCATAATTCAAAACATT
>JAVTVY010006820.1:0-38424 GCA_036873755.1 Hanleya hanleyi
GATGACGCTTGGAGGACGAGTGTGCAAATGCACGAGAAGTCATTAAGTCGACTCTAGTAGAATGAAGACACGAACAAAACAATACATTAATAACATTGTATTCGATATATTTCGACAAATGGGGTAGTACATTGTCATACGATGGTAAAGAAGGCGTGTCTATAATAATTAATACAACGTGAATGATATCGTTACCGCATGCTACATTCATTACTCGAGTTGTTTTGATATAATAATAATAATAAAGAAATATGTTTTCTCGGAGATTGTATACTGCTGTCGACTTATTTATGTATGGGATCTATTCAGCTATGAATGGTTGGGAATACGCCAGTGGCCATACGCCAATGACGACACACCGTCATCGAGGATATAACGTTTGTCATCGTAAGGAGACAGAGCGATTTTATTCAAAGCCACCGTATATAGGCGATGTTTTTCGCTCTGGATTCTCTGCATTGTAGCCATTTGGGGAGTGGAGCCAAATAAACAATCGCGGTATGAGGTGTGACGCAATTTGTTTTTCACCACGCCCCTGTCTACGCCCTTAGCGGTCTTCTTTTCGATGCCGCCGTAAATAAAACTATACATCTTAGGGCGTAAACCAATGAATTCGGCGATGGGTACGCCCGCCGTTTCATCCTTCATTTTGCCTAGAACTTTCTTGTTCCGCTGACTATGAAGCGGATGAGACGGTGGGTAATCGCTGAAATCGAACAGATGTGCATTTTCCGCCATATCTTTATAAAAGTCGTCGCACTCTATGCAGTAAGTTAGGCTGTCCGTGTCCGTGAATAGCATCTTGGCATTCCCCCCATATTTTGCCTTGATGTATGAATAATGGAAATCATACATCAGAATTTTAGACAAGTCTAATATGGCGAAACCGATGTAAATTGGTCTATTTAACAACAACTTGCGTTTGAGCATTTGTACCGCCGCCAGATTCTCGTAAAATATCGTGAATGCGTGAAAATGTGGCATATTCACGAGCTTACGCAATTTCTCGGCGTGTTGCACAAGTCTCACATCGACCCTATTTCTCAAATTTTCCATGGTCTTCCCAAACACAGCGTTGTTCATTAACTTGAAGAAATCCTTCTCGAAATCATTCTTAGCAGTCTTCCTCCTATCCGTGTTAAAATCTATGTAGGGTTTCAACCACGGAGATTGCTGAAATGCCAAGACGCGGTGAACTTTGGTGATCGTCATGCCAAGACTAACGTACTGCTTCAAGTTTCTATAGTGTAGTACGTAATTAGATTTGGGTCGAAGATTGGGGACCAGTTTTTCGGTGGAGAGCCTGTCGTTTAAACCGAGACTTTCGCCTAGGCGATGCGCATATGGCGATAGCATGTCTGCAGTTATTTTCAACTTTTCCGGCGCTAGCGGATAGTCGTTATGTAAATCGTGTAAACAAGATGGATAGTCCAAATCAACCTCCAAAATGTAACCTTCGGGACCGTCGTCGAGCACGCGACTCACGTCTAGCGCCCGAATTTCCGCGGGGCTCAACCAACGGAATCCGTGCGTGGGTAAGGACTCTACCATAACAGCGCCATATAAGTTGTTGGCGTCTAGGTACGCGAGGTAGTGGGTAGGGTTTTCCGGTCGATACCCCGGGAGATAGGAGTTATTGGCCTCAGCATGACGATGGGATATGACCGAGATACCACCCCTTATCCCTTTCTCGACAAAAAGGTGCGCGTCTATGTCGGTGAGAAGCTCGAGTTGAACCCCTGTCATTTTCAAGCAGGCCTGCCAAGCTAGACCCGGAGAAGTGTAAAAGTGCGCGGGATCTAATTCGTAATAATTTAAACAAATTTCACGGAAATTTTCGAAGACGTCCGCCAGAAGTAAAACGTCGGACATCACATACAAGTCGTGGTATTCGCCGATGCTCTGAATGTCAAATTTTTCCCAGACCGTAAGCGCGTGTTGGTAATCCGCGTCGGAGAGTGGTTCTTGAGTTAGACTGTTAAAGAATGTATCTTTGGGCGGCAATTCCTTTTCGTCGAAGACGTCGAAGGAAGATATGTAATCATATGGATAGGTCCCCTTACGTAGCAATAAGGGTAATAACTCTGCATCCACATGTTGAGCTAAGTGATGGAATTTGGAGGCGCCCTCTCTCGCGAGGTTATCCACCAGCTTTTCTAAAGAACTGCTCATGAATTGGAATGAATCGATGAAATCCATGGTGCCCATGGAGAACGAAATGTAACGCTCGAGGTTGTTCGGTAAACATTTCAAAGGTTTATCCCTAATTTGACCAATGGCCTGCATGATGATGTGAGAGTCGTAATTCCGCAGCCCGTGAAAGACGACCGGGATTCTTTTTTTATATCTGTAATTGATATTACATTCCGCATGAGCAGCCGCGCGGAAACGACCGGTCGCGTGGCAGTGATCGCGAACTCGGTCGTTGCCGAGTTCTTTGTGACATATATGACACAACCTCGCGCTGTTAAAGGCGCGCCAGTCGTCGCGCGTCATTTGGATTGGCTTGGGATTTTCATAGAAGGAATCTATTTCTTCCTGCTCTTTCAACATGAGTTCCACGAATTTTTGCACCGCATCTTCTCCACGGTACACCACCGGTGGTTTCGATGTGTCGTCCGTTAAACCGACGACTTTATAAGCAAAACCGGACGGTGCGTGATGGGCTCGTTTTTCGGTGTAGGATTTCTCGGGATCTGGTGCTGCGGAGTCATTTTTTTCTATGACGGATTCGAAGTCGCCATAAATGATATAGGGGACTTTCAACTGTTTGCCCACATCCGTGAATTGTAGCCATTTGTCGGCTGGCTTCGGCAGTTGGATTTTTTGTGGTCCGTGAATAGAACAATGCGGTAAATGATCTTTCAATAGGCTTTCCCTCTTAAAACCGTGTAGGCAATACGGGCAAAAGTGTCTTCTAGCACGATGTTTATTTTGGTCGGACAGGAATCGATCCAGGTGTTTGATCCAGCAGTAATGGGATGTCTTTTCGTCGGTGATGAAAAGCAAATTTACGTGGACATCACACCGCTCGTTGGTGATGTGAATGGGGAAAATCTCATTATCCGCGTAGCCGAATAAATTGACCGATATTCGATTGAGCTTCTCGAATTTGGGGATGTCACTTGGTTTCACGGGGAATTTTATGTCCGTAAAACATAAGTCATGCTCGTAAGGTCTATAATGCGACACCCGGTTTGGATGCGCCTCCACTGAGTGGAGTGCCGACAAAATAGACCATTTGAAACATTGGTTATCCTTTGCGTTGAACACGTTAACAATCGCATGTTTCTTCACCAACTTTGATGGTAAAGGGAGGTAACTCGACCCACGTAGCGGTTGATATTGCCCTATGTGAATGCTCAACCACAAGATTTCGTCTAACCACCAATTGGATCCTTGGCGAGCATATTCCGCGAATGATGTATATATTTTTCGCCATGATTCGCTGATAGCATTCTCTATGTCCCCCTCTTTCAACGTTACATGGCATAATCCTCTAAAATGGGGTTGCGCCGTTCGCAGATCTTCGCCCACACCTTTAGAAAATGAGCACTGAATAGAGATGTAGAATTTTATACCCCCTATAGATATAAGGTCATTTTTTAACATAGAGTTCACGCGTTCGTGATATTGCTTAAATAATACGAGGGGGTCGGCTCTCGCCGGCCCGATTGGACGAATCGTGTGAACTCTGAGACCGCCTTCCAACGCCGTCTCATGGAAATCGCATGGGTTGGGTTCACCGCTGGTCGATGGGGTTGGATCAATGGGCGTTTCGGGCTCTACCCTAGACGTGGATGGCGTGGGGTTGTGCTGCTCTCCGGGTGCCGTATTCGGGCCCGATCCACCCTGATTCATACCAGTATCGTCGGTGCGACTGTACCCTTTAGCCTTGTGTACGTTTAAATGTCTATTTAGTACGTCGCTTCTGGTCAATGATGATTGACATATCGGACAGTCGAACGAGGAGTTTAGATGGATAGCATTCATATGACGCTTCAAGTTCCGCTTCCGCGTGAAAGTTTCTTCACAAATGCTGCAGCGAAGGGGTTCGTTAATCCGCCTCACTTTCTTTTCCCATGTATTAGCCGAAGGAGACGCTCTTTTACGAGTCTAAAAAAAATGGAGTAGGTGATGGATTTTGATAAACTAGGAATCATTGGCGTTATTGTACGCGTGTGAATTTTGGGCGTATGAATGATTAGCGCGTCATAACATGAACATCAACAGTCGAACATTGAATAACACGGGGCCTACTCTAGAACAGGACTGGTGTTCAGAGAATATATATATATATTATTTTGCTATCGAGAACGAGTGTAAATGTTAAAAATTAAAATAGTGAACAATGGCGATGTTTGGATGTGTATGGATGAGTTGTCTGATTAAGAATTCGCAAAAAAGCGAATTCAAGGCGATTCCACGCTCGAATCGAAATCCATGTCACCACGGACATCGGCAGCGCTTCTCGAGAAAGCTCGTGTACGGATATGCCGGGAAAACTTACCTTCTATCGCGGGGACAAACTGTTTGAGTTGATTTCCCAGTTTTCAACAACAGTCTCGCCCTAAGAAGGTACCATTTTCGTACACGCAGTAATCGCCTCAGACGTCGTAATGCGCTTTTGTTAAATGAGTACGTGGTATGACCGATTTACTTTGCATAACATGGCAATAATTCTCTAAAATGGGGCGATTGTACATTATCGCCTTCTCATTGGGTGAATAAACATTTGTAGGATTTCATACTATCGGTCGACTTAAGACCGTTTTTCAATACAGAGTTAACTTGTTCGTGGTATTACATGAACAGGGGGTCCGCTTTAGCGTTAAAGCCTAATGTATGTAAGTGCGTAGTCTACACATATCGTATTTCGCTTTCGCGAAATTAATGCACTCACCGTCGAAGGTCCCACATGCGCGTCGTTTCGAGGGCGATCGTCGGGGGCTCGTGATAGGTGGCTATCGTCATTGTTCGAATCAGGCTCACAACTGTGTTGCCGGATTCGCTCCAATTCGTAGTCCCATAATTTTGTGAGACCGTCCACGAATTCGTCTTCGTCCCAGCTAAAATAGGTACAAATGGATGTCATACACTTTACGTTATCGAAGCACCCTGGAGTAGAATAGTCATAAGATTCAAATCTTACTTATCCCCCGAAAATTCCTAATATGACTCGCTATAACATCCTATGACGTTGTCGTACAACGCGCCTCTCTCTCGGCTATCGAACGGCGTTAGTTTCATCCCCGTAACCCTTCCCGTTCCCAAGATATTGAGATTTTTCCGAAATTTGTGCGATTCATCTTGTGACGTCACTATGACGTCACCATGGTGATCCAACGACGCGTCTCTCTCCTGGCTATCCAACGACGTAAGTTTCATCGCAGTAGCCCTTCCCGTTCCAGAGATATTGAGATTTTAATGAATTTAAAAAAAAAAAAAATTAAAAAAAAAAAAAAATTAAAAAAAATCGAAATTTTTTTTTGGTCGAAAACAAAATTTCCAGGCTCTACGAGCACATTCACGGATTCTGCCTATTTATCGAGTATATTTTATGTAGAGCAAGCATAGACGTCTCAACTGGGTGAACCAACCAGTCGTGCGACACGAAGTATGTATCAATCATCACTCGCAGCTGCCCTCAGGCTACTGACATACTGCCTATATAGACTTTATTGTCCGAGTTATAAATGTGTGAGTTTACCAATTAGTTTGAGACATTGATCAAGGAGATTAGCCTTACCTTAAATGTTGTCCATTCTGGTCCATTTGTTATCAGATGTTTGCACACGAACCTTCTGAAAGAGAGAAAACCCGGTTATTGCTACCACGTCATCGACCTAGTATCATTCATAGCATCTCCCTACTATTCTAAGGACGATGGCCGGGTTAGTTGGTTTGTGTTTTATGTCCTACATTAATTGCGGCAACACTATGAAATGGTCTTTCGCTATCCCTTACAAAAAAATCTTATAGGATCCTATAAGATAAAATCATATAGGATCCTATAAGATTTTGGCCCAAAATCCTATAAGATTTTTTAATAGGATCCTATAAGATTAAAATCCTATAAGATTGAAATCCTATAGGATTTTTTAATAGGATCCTAGAAATCAGGATCCTATAAGATTAAAATCCTATAAGATTGAAATCCTATAGGATTTTTTAATAGGATAAAATCTTGTAGGATTTTTTAATAGGATCCTATAAAATTTAGTTATGGAATGGATTCTTAGAAATCTACAGGATATAAAGTTTCGATAGGAATATTTGGATGAGTGATATAGGTCATCTTTTATAGTAACTCCATGAAATACAAAATGCCCCTGTGCTGTAAAATAGTAAATACATCAGAAAATGTATTAGCATAAACATTGCTTGTTTTGGATGTAGCACAGCTATGTTAAAGATAATCTAGTAAATAACTAACGCATAGAAAGAAGAACAAACAAATACATATAATAAATATTTCTTTATTATGTACATGTGCACTTTTGAGATATAAACGGAGGAACATATGAGGGCATCATAATCTCTCCATCAGTTTTCCGTACAATTTCTGCTCGCCATTGAGTTTCGACTTCATTGCTTCCCGAATGACTTTCACGGAACTTGGGGATTTCTTCAGGCAGTAGTCTGTAAGAGAATGAAATAATTTGCAGTTAGCCACTGAATATCAATATATTCAATCACAACATTTCAAACTATAAGCTATCAAAAACATGGCCATTGAACTTGGGATTAATTATCAGATGTTTGGAATATTTATGAAGAAAAGTTTTTACCTTGGATGGCTTGATCTTTTCATGGTCAATTGCAGGCTTAGCCTCTACCTCTCTTGTCGCATTGGGTTTCATCCCTGTCAAAGTGTGGGAGGCCATTTCATTCCTCATGAACAATGCACTCATTTGGTCCATGGTCATCTTTCTCGGATGAAATAAAAGATACAAAATGTGTACTGACAATTGGATTGATAATATTCAGTCAGAATGTTAATACTCAGAATCATGTTGACAAAGGATCAAATCTCATTGAATTATTATTTACTAAGATTATTAATTACATTAAATGATTATTTACAAGTGATCGCTTGTTAACCATTAAAAGTCAGTGTCATTTAATATGCATTTTAAGGGTTAGCAAACTTGCAAAAAAACAAATTTAAAATCTTACCGGTAAATATAGATGAGACAATTAATGAGAAATCTTTTCAAAGGTCAAAATAATTAATTATTTGATAATAGCCTAGGGATTTAGCTGAATAGTCATGATAGTTGAATCTGACTCGTCATAAACAGGTGCCACTGGAAGGTTTCCTTGTCGCTGCTTTTTTAACTTCTCAAGGATGTTGTTTGGCTCATTCTTCCGGGCATCACAAACTGTCTTGCTCATCTTCTTTGTAGGCTCTCTGATCTCCTGTGGGGAAAACAATTATTACCATATCATATCGCGATTTATTTCGAAAATAAACTCAACAATTTTCAAATCAATTGTGTACTAACTTTAAATATTGAAATAAGCAATGTGAAAATGCAATGCAATGCGTAACGAAACAACCTGGAAATTCTAATAAATGACATTTGACTTCGTTCAGATAATGTGTATGAAAGAATGTACAGTACACGATCCCCCCCCCACCATCACAATTGAAAAGTACATAAATGGGGTACAACATGTATTAAAGTTTAGGCAACAATACCAATTTACGTTTATATTGATATGTAAGAGGAATACGATGGAGTGTTGAATGGAGTGAACAATGGACGATACTAACCACAATTTGTAGCATCATATAGATCAGCCCTTAGCTCGACAAATTAAAGCATCCCAAGTTCGGGTTGTCAGGAATAGTACACACCACTGGTACATTAGGCCTACCCGGAACTGGGCAAAGCTGTGTTGTAAGTGTATTTGTATTCCTTCGCCAGAGTCCACAGTGAAGCTGTGAACGTCATAATAAAAACATCATTGATAAACTGTTCATTATGGTGGGGTGAGGAGAGATGCAATTTGACAGGACAGGAAGCTCAGACTGTGAAACCGACAGTATGAAATAAAAGCCAGGACTTGAAAGAATCACAAATCAACTGTTATCAATTCATTCATATGTTATGCCAATTTTTTCATGTAAACATCTGAAATGGCCTGACTATTGTATACCAGTACAGGAAATGACACAATGAGATTGTAAAAACACCCCCTTCTGGGTTTCTCACATTGAACTGTGCAAAGAGTCACCCAGCATGGTTAATCCCTTACACAATGGACCACTAAGACAAACTGGTCTATTCTTGTGAGGTTGACCGGTTATTTTAATTAACAAAATATACATGTCTGTTCAGCTATTGAAATATATGTTAGACAGCATTTTATATCTAAGGTTAAATACACTGGGCTTAATAAAAGTACATGCCTAACTATCCTACCCATGAGATTAGAGAAAACGAGAAAATCAACCAACAAGCCCTTTCTTTCATAAATCGGTGAGATAAATAAATCTTTCCAAGGCAGTATAATGTTTTGGTTGTTGTATTTACAGTGTAGTATACAAACCGGACAAAGTTACTTATATAACTAAAATATATTTTAAACTAGTCCAAAATATTCCAGACTTAACAAATGGAGACTTTAGAATGCTATTTTAGCCTACAAGTTGCAAAAGGTACTTACCATCAATCTGAGTCCGTTCCATCAGCCATATATAATCGGAAATATGACTTTTACTGTCCTCAAATCAGTCAGCTATTAATAAAATAACTGCAAAAAAATCTTTCTTGTCTCTGTGCAGCGCCACCTAGTGTGAACAAGCATCTGTTATCTCCCCTCCATTTGAAGTAGAGAGATTTTGTAAATACCATTTCGATTGGGAAACCATTTGAACTGATCAGAAGTTTATTCATTCATGAGAATCTTCAAGTAGTTGAATGATAACAAAACATATTTCATAATGAAATGATGACAATCAAGGTTTAAGGGATGTCTGCTGGTGATTTTTTCTTGGCAGCAGTTTTTGCCAGTTTGAGTTAGATTAAGCGACAGGGATTCCCTTTAAAAGTCTTCTAGCTGAGAATTTTGTGCAGCAACATTCATCCAATTTGATAAATTTTGAAAGACATTGTGATTGTCTCCAAACAGTTAGAATATAGGAAAAAGTTAAATACTATTTATGTAATTTTTTGTGTGAATATGATTCAAAACCTGGGCTATTCCCTTTGTTTTCTAGGTTATCAAATGGAGCATGGGTCCGTCTTTTTAACAGTGTCAACAGCTAAACAATGCACACCGACCTATATTTCTCATATTACACAATTATGAATGCAGCAACACACATTATTCGAAAAGTTAATTACGGACATCCTTAATTCAATTTTAAATAAAACTTTAATTCAAAACAATCAAATATTCAAAACTTCATACATTTATTCCAATTTTAATAAATTTCAGATGAAGATTATTAGTGAATTCGATTTGAGTTAGAATATTTAAATTTAGTTTTCAGTGACCTTGCATTTGTTTGGATATCGAACTATGATGGATGGCAATTAGGTTTTTTGTCAATTTTTATTAGCATTTCCTAAGTGACATTTCAAAATACTTCACAGTCAAATATCAGCATAACGACAGAATATTCACACAATATGAAAATAAAATTAATCCTTCAATTCAATTGTAATATAGTATAGCTATTGAAAATATTAATCATGAGTTTGTATTAAATTCAATTAAATTAAATTTAAGATGAATTTCATATGAAACTACCAAAATTGATATTTGATGCCTCATGAGCAGCAGATTGGAGATTTGTGGTACAAAATCTCTCTCTCCAACTGCGAGCAGCCAAATATGGAGAACATTACTTGGGTGTTGTGAACTGATATTGAATCGTATATGATCATATAAAATTCCAAATCCTATAAGATCTGGATCATGTAGGGTCCAAAATACTACTTGTGTTGTGGTTATTCACAGATCTGTCCTGATTAAGCAAAAACGCATTTTAGATATATTTGTCTTGACTGAAGACCGCATAAACATCACTCTCTAAAAACGTTAAATTAGTTTTTCCCAAGAAGAGTGGAAATTGATCCCACTCAAGTTGAATGAAGTCCAGTATCAAGTTGGGTGGATTTTGCTTATTAAGTCAATAAATCGCTGAAGTGGTGGGCAAAATAATGTTCGGGTGAAATTACATTCAATTACTTCAGTGAAATGCACTTAATTTGTGTGAAATAATTCACTGAAATACTTGAGCGGGATCAATTTCCACTCTTCTTAACTGTCTCGCTGCTGGGGGCCACACGTAGTGGCCGCAGTGTAGTGTGCTGCGGGCCCATCATGTGGGCCTGCAGTATTCGTGATGATACAAGTTTTGGAATTATTATTTTTATTAAAATTATGTTAAAAACTCAATAAGATATATGATATTTTGTAAGCGAAATTCACAATCTTTGAATGGAGCTTTTTATTTTTATATTTTATCAATCAGCAGAAAACAAATGGGAGGAGAAAGTACGATAATTAAAAAAAAAACGAGTAAATTTAGAAAAATGAACACTTTTAGATGCACAAATGCTAAACAAGTTAGCAGCGTAACAGTTAATATCATTAATACAATTGATCCTATGGAGTGTCATATTAAATCCAATTGGATTATTATATTTCTATCCTATTAAATCCAGTAGGATTTTTTAGAATCTTATAGGATTTTTTTTAGAATCTTATAAGACTTTTCAGAATCTTATAGGATTTTTTTTAATCTTATAGGATTTCTTAGAATCTTATAAGATTTTCTCAGAATCTTATAGGACTTTTCAGAATCTTATAGGATTTTTTTTAATCTTATAGGATTTCTTAGAATCTTATAAGATTTTCTCAGAATCTTATAGGATTTTTCAGAATCTTATAGGATTTTTCAGAATCTTATAGGATTTTTCAGAATCTTATAAGATTTCGAATAATCTTATAGGATTTTTCAGAATCTTATAGGATCCTATAAGATTTTTTTGTAAGGGATATTACACCATTTCCCTTCTGTTTTTTTTTTCAGCGGTGGAAACGAAGTCATCGTTCTCGACGATGGGAGAACTCAAGTCGATGAGGTATCGTCAACTTCTAATTTTGTCGGGGTAAGACTTTTTAAAATTTATTTCATTATCACCTATATTCTATTTTATATTTTTGTGGGTTGTTTCCCCAGTATTTCTCAGCTTAAGAAAGTATAATATCTATCTACCAGTGTCTAATGGAGGGCGGCTGGATTATGAATGATGGACTTGTAATGCATTTTGTCATCCTAAAAAAGTGAGAGATGGACTTCTAGATTGCATGTATTTTTTCACTATTACAGTTTAGAGCGCTGAACGAGTAAGTACGACAAAATTATTTCCTAGAAATGTAGTGTAATATAGTAGTAAAAGATTTTACTTACAGCATGCTACTCTATATACATATTACTGGAATACTCAATTCATATGATTTTTTTTTATAGTACATAACATTTATATATATACCATACTCGCATATATATAGGCTTAGACACTCGGTAAACCGGTTAGACACTAATTACACGTATTGTAACGATATATGTTTTTCTTATAATACCATTTATTCATAGTTTACCGTACATGACTTGATTGATGCTTGTAGAATATTAAAACGTCCTTTTGATATGATGTGACAGTTAATCGTCGTATTTTCTTTCCCCCGTTATTTATTATAGCCCTATACTAAGATGGAGGAATGCTTCGCTAAGACGCGATCTTAGCCTTTGGCGTCAAGAACTGTGAGTATATTTCATTAACACGCATTTTTTTTTCCTTGCTTCTTGATTGATGGCTTTTTCGAGAAAAATTGGATGCGATTATACGATGAAAAATGTGAATTTTGTGAAATATATGAACATACATAGGTTAATTTGTTCTCTTTAAATAGTGAACGAGTCCAACAGCTGGATGACCCGGCTGAACGTAGACGGATAATGTGAGTATTATCTGATGATGAGCTAGTTTTTAAAAATTGATCTCGATTAAAACGCCAACGGTGAAGTTTCCCCGAGTAAATGACAGTAGAGCCATTGTCATATACATGTATGACTTTAATGTTGTATATTCCTCTGAACGTGAAAATATTTTATTCTATACGCTTTATATATTAAAAAAAAGTCCGGACGACAGATCAGTCATTCATAGTGCGAGGGTTGTCATAGAAAATCTGTTTTTTTTTCAGAAGCGGAATCATCCAGCAGATTGGTGATCGAGAACAAACGGTGTAAATGTAAGTCATTTTTCACTCGTATCCGATGTAATGACATATCATTATGTAGTCCGGTGTCTGATGTTCACCGCACGATGATTTATTGCGTATTTTTGTGGCAGAGATTATGGTGTAAGCAGAGATAACAAACTGAGTCATTGAGGAGTATGTGCTGTGTGTCAGCGGGCTACCCATTATAGTAAAATGTCCGCGGCCATTAGCGGTCGTGCGAGACAGTTTGACGTTGTGCACACCTCGTAGAGTCATATATTTAGTATGGCGAACCATCCATTCTCCGGTATGTTGAACATTGAACCATGTTAATAACACAGTAAATTCGTGGTTCCCGAGATAATTGTATATATCGGTAATTGTCGCGTAAACACCGCGCGGATTATCAACTTGAAATATATAATGAATGGCGTTCTGATCTGACATTTTCGATTAGTATGATAAAAATTAATAACTCACCAGCTTTCTCGTGGTCGCTCAACCCTTCTTGTTTTGACCGGGCCAGCTGCGAACCTGTGGTAATATTCGTCAAACTATTCCCCTCCAAGAACATTCGTTGACGCGGATCCTCAAGCTCTGGACTGAATTCTAGAGCGCTCCGCCGTTTTATATACTTAGGAATACCCCCTTCCCCTTTTTTATGAGATACTGACTCCCTGAATACTTTAAAATGATTGATGTATGGCCCATGGAGGTGTCGTATTTTAAATGCGTGAGCGCGTTTCACCGCTTCACTATAGACACACGGAGAGAAATATGTGGGCGGTGAAAAATGTTAGCCGCTGAGGACACGAAACAAAAAGTCCCATTCCTCCATAATTAGATGTCTATTCGTGGGAAGCACGAAACAACGAAAGCAGAAAAGCTGGGCTTAGCACGAATTCGTGATTTTTTTTTCACCTAAAACACTGTTTAATTAACGGATGCAACTTCAACTGACTGTAATACACGGCGGTCTCTTTAGCACCGCAAATTAGGACAGATCGCGGTGGTGACCCGCATTTGATGTTCCCTATGATGGATGGGGCGTCAGACTATAACACCGCCAGCGGGTATAGACGCGAGCCGGTGAATCGGCGTCGTCATAGACACACGGAGAGAACTACGTGGGCGGTGAAAAATGTTAACCGCCGAGGACACGAAACAAAAAGTCCCATTCCTCCGTAATTAGATGCCTATTCGAGGTGAGCACGAAACAAAAGGAAAACAGGAAGAAAAGCTGTGCTTGGCACGAATTCGTGATATTTTTTTTTTTCACCTAAAAACACTGTTTAATTAACGAATACATCTGCGTAGGCGACCGTCTTCAATGATCTTTTTTTTATATATGTCCATCCTATCAACGAATTAATGGATGGAAAAATCCCAATCCCATCAAGTACACGATTTTTAAAGATAAAAACTGTGAAGACCATGCCATTGACGTATATACGAGTAGAAAAATAACAGATGAAACAGCATTTGATGGATATATATCTTCTTTATCCAAGAACAACATGATTAATGATCATATAAGTCGGTACACACACACATATATATATACGCTGTCACCGCATTAGATACAGTACTGAAATTGTTCCATGTCCAAAATGAATGTTTTTGTTGGGGGTGTCCATTTAAATATATAGGAGCGGCTTCATTAATGGATATATCGATACATTTATACAAGTATAGGGCGACGAGGGAAAGGAGACATTGTATGCGACACTAGTACGTCCTTCAGTTATATATATACATGCGTGGGTGGCAGACTCCCCCCATCGCATACCTCCATAAATAATGTTTCAAGTCTGAATGAGTGTTCATCGTTGTTATTTTTTCCATATTAAGTAGTTCGATCGACTTCGTGCGGGCTAAAAGTCGATGGTAGGTTACGTATGTGGCAGGTATTCCACAATCGCCGATGTTTAATGTTGACCGAGCACATTAACACTATTAATGGCGAATCATCCGTAATCCCGATGGTACTAATTCACTCACTCAGCCTTTTTTTGACGGTTTCGTACAAGGCATTCTTCCAGGTCTCTGTCTTGATGTTTTCTCTGTAGCCGGGGCAGTGGAAATTAGACCGCTGTATTGGATGAGTCAGTAGTTCCTGTTCCACGTCTACTAGTCTCGTAAATTCACTCATTACGTCGACCTCGTCTACGATGTTGTACGCATCTTCGAAAAGAGCTTCCACTTTCTGGGCTGCCGGTATCATCACGCATGAGTGCTGCCTTTGAGATGGGTGGTCTATCTTACACCCATTGCACCGTTCCCGATCGAGTTCCTGGATCTTCAATATAACGACAGTTGCATATGCGTCGTCGAACGTTCGTTTCAAAAAGATGTCCGTCTCGCCCTTACTCGAGGAAAGAGGGTGGTCAGAGTTCGGTTCTTCCAGGTTGTCGGAAGTCACATCGTTTTGAAATGATGACAACATTTCCTCTACGGCGATATCGACGGATGGCATCTGGGCTTTAAGGGCCATCCACAGCCTCTCGTCCAGCATTATCCCCCGCCTTGTGGGATATCGTTCGTCGCCATTCTTTGGCCAAATCCTCAGATGTATACCCGGTCTTGACCGATAGACGCCCATAGTGAGATGAAGATCACCGTCGAGTTGTATGGGCTTTCTCGTTTCCCCCTTTTCACATAACAACCTGTCCATGTCTTCTACACTGGTCTTCAGAGTCTCCCAGGCCTTTACCGTTAGAAGGGCACATCTCTGCGGATTGTTTCGAGGAGATTCGTCATAGTCCATAATAGAGATAAGCGCTGCATTGTTCTCACCGTATACTTTCAACCCCACTTGGTAATAGAGATGAAACATGGTTGGCTGTGGGCTTCGGTTGGTTCTCAAAAGTGAGTGGGGAAATACAAACTTTCTGCCCCTTTTATACCATTATCCCCGCCCACATGTCTGCTGTAATGGGGTGTTTTTTCCTAGAAGAGTTCCGCCCAATCACGTTCCATATTCCAACGAAGTGGACACCGCGATGTTCCCGCAGTCTTGCGAACACCGCAAATGGGGTCATCTAAGACCTTGACAAAACACCCTAGCGCAATGCGCGTTAACGAGAGCTATGCGAAAATGAATAGCTCCTTTGTTCACGTTTATTTCTCATTTTTTTTCTATTAATATTTTCTCTATCGCAAATATTTCAAGTTTGTATCCACAGGTGCACACGTCCTTCTGACACGGTCGTTTCGGACATTTCATGAAATGTCGGTCCCAAAATGTTTGTTTTAATTTAACCCCGCACCAATTACAATCGAAATAACGTTTTCCCAAGATTCTGTAGACATCATGCCTCGCTATCATCTGACAGCGCAAACACCTGTCCATTTCGGCGAACGTTATGATCCAAGAGGGAGAGTATCCCGGCTTTATATGGGGAAACCCTCTACTGACTGTAACGCACTCTTTAGCACCGCAAATTAGGACGAGGTTCGGTGGTGTTCCGCAATTGATGTTCAATATGATGGATGGGGCGTCAGATTATAACACCGCCTCCGGGTATAGACGCGGGCCGGTGAATTGTGCCCGCGGGCGTACCGCGCGTTAGTCACGCGTCGCCGATTTCGTCGGCGAACGGCGCCCGCGGCGAGACCGGGCCGACGCCGCGCCGACGCGGCGGAGTAATAGCTCCGCGAATTCGGTGGCTTTGAACCCCCCGTCTCTCACGCCCGCCCCGCACCAAGATGGCGGCGTTTCTCTACTATTTAAGTAATGGCTCCGCGAACTGGGTGGCTTTGAACCCCCCCTCTCTTACTACTTACAACAGATTCATTTTATCGTTTTTAATCTGTTAGATTGAATATTTTTAATCCAATAAAAGATTGGTCACTAATTTCAATCTGCTAGATTGAATTTCAATCTAATTATTTTAGAGAGTGGGAAATTTAAATACAGCATTGGGCCGCCGAATACGTATGGGAAGCGGCCCTTAAACTACCATTTCAAGTAAAAGGATGGCATCTCAGATATTAACCCTACCTGGCGAAAGTGCCCCACCCCCCGCTCCCTGTTGGTTTTTTGCTCATATCCCCGGAACGACAAAACATTGAGAGCTGATACTCCGTGACATTGTAGATTGTCATATTGGGATCATTTTGAGCCTATTTGCATGACCCATCGAGCAGAGGATCATAGGAAAATTTAAAATGGCGGCCACGTGGGGTACCAGAAAAGTAATATTTTCGTCAGATTTCTTCAAAATTTATACTATTTTGCATGGAGAAGTGGGTAAAACCTATTTTATTTCATATCAGATTATTATTTACTAATTTATTATGCAGTTTTTGCGAAGAAAATGCATAATTAAAAAAATATAAATCTGACCGAAAAATCGGTCGAAAATTACGTTTTTGAAAATGACGCCAAAGTGTCGTCGTCATGGCGACCATCTTGATTTATTTTTACATATTCTAGTAGAGCTTATCCCAAAGATATATTGTGGTAAATTTCAGCTCTCTAGCCTGATGTATAGCGAAAACATAACGGACGGAGGGAAGGCATTCCCCCCCCCCCCTCGCACGTCTATTGCTGAGAGGGTGTGAATTCATAATTTATAACAGTGTAATCACAGAACTGCCCATTTACATGTATATGTGTTTTTAATATGTATTGAGGGATGCCGTTAGCCTTCAGGCATAAAAGTGCAATATCTTATCTTATAATGATAACACGCACGGTGATGAATTCTCTCTGATATGGCAATGAGAATATTGTCGAAAGTCGTCTCTTCTGGTTGTTGTAATGCCCCTTCTGATTGTCTCAGTATTAGAGGTAATGTCCGGGCAGTCACTCTTCTTACTTGATATCAATGATTTACACAGTTATATTCAACATATTGATTTCTCTCGCTGGGGCACATCCTCGTCTATACTGGTACCTTTCACCAAACGCATCGGTACAGCGCCCTCGCCGCCATCGGAAAAGTTGTTGTCAGTGCATACAGCAGTCGGCAGGCCTATCACCAGGGAACACAGACATGCTACGATATGGATGTCACATAAGAAGGTAACTGATGTCAGAACATGGAGATAGAATTCACAATAATCTTTTTGAACCACAGGTCCGAAGAATTTTGCCGTTATAATATTGTAGGCGACGGCAAAGCTGATGTAAGCCATAAGAGCGTAAACAGCATTGATGAATCTCCTTTTGTTGGGGAGACACAACCTGATCATATTTGCGGACTGTGAGTGTCGTTGGAACACATGGATAATACCTAGAATAACTAGAGCGACGTTTGTTGCCACAGTCCCCCAAGACACAATAACTGCTGCGACAATAGGCCAGGTTTCCGACCATTGTTCCAGACACTGTGACCCTGTGCTCTCCCGACTCAGCAACAGATCCGAAACCAGTCGACATAAGACTGACCAAATCAGCAGTCCGACAGTGAACACGACTGCCTTCTTCCTGGCCGCTGTTGTCTGTTTCTCTTCCATTTTTTCAAATAATCGCAGCTGATGCTACAAGTACTGGCTTATCATGTGTTGGTCCGGTCTAGAAAGTTTTCTGAGATTTCTGACCCTCTGGTTCACAGATCCACAACCGCTACTCTATTCCTCTCAATTCATCGTCTGCTCTCCTTGAAGGAAGTTTTCGCCCAGATGATGTATTATTTTGTCATTTTTGTCGATCCAGAATGTTCACCATGCACTACATGTACCACGGACTCTCCGATTGATGTTAATCGTGGCCTCCTCTGCTTGTGCTGACGTGACCTATATTTAGTCTTTCTCAATACGAGCGAGTACCAAGCAATGTGATTAGTTGAAAGATACACGGACCAAAGAACACGAACACTATGGTTTTTGGTTGACGCTTTCTATTCGGCATAAACAAGACGTACTGTATTGATAAAATATACACTGGCTTGTCACTTGAACTCGGTCAACAGAGCTCTGGGTTTTTAATCATGTCTGTCGGGTCCGTCTCTCAACTCTCTACTTTCGGCTGTTTTATACATGTTGGCACACGATACTTTACCAGGTGATCGCAAGGACCAATACAATAAACACATACTTGACGAATACAGACATGCTGAACGGAACCATACAAATGGGTTCAGTTGACAATTAAAACAGGTTTTGGCATAATAATGAAAGCTTATACTGGATTTCCACGAGAACAATGAAACAACATTATAGGTAGGCGGAAAATTTAGATGGATTATGTAGCAGTTTGACTAAGCAGTTCGATTCATTGTAGCCCAGAGATAAACAACACTATAACAAATGCCTGGTACAGACTATCGTACTCTATACGGCTTCTACATATAGCATTTAGTACCCGAACGGACATCCCTTGGGATTACTGATAATGAGGAAATATTTCGCAATTTCGTCAACCAGTCAGCCAGGAATACGGCTTTTTTAGGCCGCCAATCAGATTCTCGCTTTCTTAGGCTTATAGGCGAGACCATGCACACACGGAGGCCATGAGTTAATTAGACAGATAAATGTCGGAGGTGTTAGAGGAGAACGAATTTATGTGGAGAGAGTTTTTTTTTTATCACTGTATACGAACGTTTCGGCGTGGATTCATTAACCGAAAGTGAGGAAGCCAAAATTATATAGATACTAATGCCATTTAGAAAATAGGTAACACTATATTCAAGTATTTTAAGGGTGACACTTTCTGGGTAAAGCCCAAATACTTGTGCTGGATGCGAGACTCGACCCGGCGCGCTCGGATTTTGGCACCAAATCTTTAGCAGGCCAATACACGCTGTACTTGTGGGGACTCTTCTATTACCGATTATGGAAAAAAACGGAGATTCTAAAAGAAACTGGTTTCATCTATGCATGAAAATATATCATAATCCTACTCAGTTATTTTCTAACAATGAACACACATGTGTACGGTTAATTACTCATTCTGTTTTTTGACACATGGCTGTAATGCACAAACAACCTACTCGACGTGCGGCATTTTTTTGTGAGAACAGTTTACGTGTCACACTAAGCCCGTCTCCGACCTAGGACTACTCATTTGAGTTTCTTTGCACAGTCCCACCACGTACATGTCAATTTGTTTCCTGTCCTAATCGCGATAGGCGTACGAACATGCTCGAGAAGATCACTTCCTTTCTGCGCAAACAATGAGCTGATTGGCTGAGAGCTGATTGGGATCAATATGCGTGTACGACCCTGCAGAACGTAATGGTTCAGTTGCACGTTATTGAGACAACAAAGAAGAGCCTATCTGTTTACTGACACGTGACTTCAGCTGGCCAGCTACTGGGATGTATAATTTCACTTTGGCTAATATGTTAACCCAGGAGAATATATTGAACTGACGATAGCTAACATTTCCATGTAGTATTTGCCAAATTATACATTATTCTAAGCATAATAACACTTTCTTTGCATATGTATGAAATTATGTCAGTTATCACCAGCTCAAAATATTCTCCTGGGTTGGTAGTTTCGACAAAGTGAAATTATACAACCCAGTAGCTGACATCTGAAGTCACGGGTCAGTGAAAAGACAAGCTCTTCTTTGTTCTCTCAATGAGCCATTGTAATTCACGCATCTTCTCTAACGTATCTAGAGAATACGGTTTATGGTTTATTTATTTATTGTATGTTGTAACTTGTTCTGTTACTAATGTTACAAATATGATAAAATTAGTTATTAGTTTCAAAATTATGATAAAATACTCATCTCTTATTCTCACTTGTGTCGTTGAAAGAGATCAGTCTGCTTATGTTCAAAATATACTGGATAATGGATAACGATTTTATACCACCTGAGGATATTCCACCCGCGGACCTTTTCTCATTTCTCCCATTTTTTCACGATACAATTCCCCAAAATTCTGAAATTCAAAACAATTTGTCTAACGATCGAATGAATATGGATATTAACCTCGATTATCTCGACAGTCTGTGTTTTAATCCAGTTGAATTAAACGACACAGAATTCTGTAAATCTATTACAGACGACAATCAATATGAAAGTATACATTGGCGTAATATCGACAGTAGTAGTATAAGGCTATTTAAAGTCCCATTGACCTTTGACCTCTGAGTGCAGTCTATCCCATGATGCAACGCGACAAGGTGAAAGCGATCACGTGATCAAGCATTGTACTGACATGTTCTGGATTGCATCAGCCTTGGCTGTGTGCCAAGTGTTGACCACTATAGTTCCGGCAACCTTTGAACTTTGTATTCCTCCGCGGTGATGCGGTCATGCCTGGTGGTGATGCGGTCGCGGAAAAAAGCTTCCGAGTGAGGTATCAAAGTGAAGCATTCGTGAAGGGGCATCTGATGGACTGGGTGTGGGGTTGAAATAGCGTCATTCTGCGCATGCGCGGTCGACCAAGGGTATGGAAATAGACGTTTTGGGGTCAAGGGGAGCCACTAATGGTCCAATTGGGTCATATGAGGTATCCATGTGAAGCATTCGTAAAGGGGCATCTGACGGGCTGGGTGCGAGTTTGGAATATCGGCATTCTGCGCATGCGCGGTGGACCAAGGGTATGTGGGCCACTAGTGGTCCTATGGAGTCGAGTGAGGTATCAATGTGAAGCACACATGAGGGGGCATCCGACGAGTGGGTGTGGGGTTGGAATATCGGCATTCTGCGCATGCGCAGACAGGGAATTGTGGGAAAAGGGTATGGAAACAGACGTTTTGGGATCTAGGAGAGCCCCTAATGAGCCGATGGAGTCGTATGAGGTATCAATGTGAAGCACACATGAGGGGGCATCTGATTAGTGGCTCGGTCGTTGTCACCATTCTGCGCATGCGCAGACAGGGAATTGTGGGTAAAGGGTATGGAAATAGACGTTTTGGGATCTAGGAGAGCCCCTAATGGGCCGATGGAGTCGTATGAGGTATCCATGTGAAGCATTCGTGAAGGCGCATCCGACGGGGTGGGTCACACGTGGAACTGACGTCATTCTGCGCATGCGCAGTAGACCAAGCGTATGAAAATAGACGTTTTGGGATCTAGGGTAGCCCCTAGTGGGCCGATTGGGTTGAGTGAGGTATCTATCTGAAGCCTATGTGAAGGAGCATCTGACTGGACTAGCGGCTCGGGCGTTGTCACCATTCTGCGCATGCGCAGACAGGGAATTGTGGGAAAAGGGTATGGAAATAGACGTTTTGGGATCTGGGAGAGCCCCTAATGGGCCGATGGAGTCGTATGAGGTATCCATGTGAAGCACACATGAGGGGGCATCCGCCTGGACTAGTGGCTCGGGCGTTGTCAACACTCTGCGCATGCGCAAACAAGGAATTGTTGGAAAAGGGTATGGAAATAGACGTTTTGGGATCTAGGAGAGCCCCTAATGGGACGATGGAGTCGTATGGGGTATCAATGTGAAGCCTATGTGAGGGGGCATCTGACTGGACCAGTGGCTCGGGCGTTGGCACCATTCTGCGCATGCGCAGACAGGGAATTGTGGGAAAATGGTATGGAAATAGACGTTTTGGGATCTGGGTGGGCCCCTGATGGGTCGATGGAGTTGTATGAGGTATCAATGTGAAGCACACATGAGGGGGCACCCGCCTGGAGTAGTGTCTCGGCCGTTGTCTACATTCTGCGCATGCGCAAACAGGGAATTGTGAGCAACGCCCGCCAACGCCAAGCTCAACGCTTCAACGCCCTGCTGAATTAGCCCAAAAGCTCTGATTTTTCTAGACACTAATTCATTGGAAATGCAGTGACGCCCATCAACGTCCGCCTTAACGCCCTAGCATAACGCCATGACGCCATGATATAGACAGATGAGAGAAGAACAACAACAACAAGGATGAGAGAACAACAACAACAAGAACAAGTTTTTTTCATATAGTTTATTTTCCCCTCCATCATAACATACCCACGCTGGGGGAGCCGCGTTGGGTATGTTTACAATTCAAGAATAATCTTGTCCAATCAGAGACCGCCATTTGGTCCTGCCATATTCGTTCTTGCCCGTTAAGTGTATTCTCGGCTGCACTTGTCCAATCAGAAGCCGTCCTTAAGAAAGTCCCATCTTCGGCCCTGTTCGCTCTCAGCCGTTTGTTCTAATCGTCGTCGGTCAGGCCTGGATATTCGTCGGGCAGCATGTCCTGAAACAGTTGCTTGCGCATTCTAATCGCATTTTCCAGGGCCTCGGTGGGTGGTAACCCCATATCCTCTTCCAAGTGACGCTTGGTCTTCATGATGGACCTATGCGTGGGGTCGCCTTTCATTTCAAGCGGTAGTAAGGTATACTGTTCATAGATCGCCATGGCTGTTTTCCTGATGCGGGGCCGCATTTCGGTGTACGCCTGTTGTAAGTTATCCTGTCCCGCGTCCGCGATCGCTTCAGAGTATTGATAGCTGCTGTCACAATACGATCCCAGAAGGTAGGTTCTGCCTCACTTTCCTGGGATGTAGGCTGACTATCTGAGATCAAGCTCTCCATATCAGTAGATAGACTGTCAGCAATCTTGGATTCGGTATCAGTCGATACACTCTCATCGATCTCTGTATCAGCATCCGATTCCTCGGCGTCTTCAATCCCATGTATATTTTTTTGGTGTCGCATCATATCGTAATGTCTGGTGAACGTGCGTTCACACTCAGAACAAGTATAAGCCATGTTGACGGTTGAACGTCGACTGTGCGTGTTTTGGGAATACACTCGCTTTCATAGACAGTAACGCCCGCCAATGCCCACCAACGCCACCACCGGGCGTTGATGCCCGTCAACGCTCGGTGGTGGCGTTGGTGGTGGTGTTGGTGGTGTGTGGCGGTGGTGGTGGTGGAGTTGGTAGCGGTGTGTGTGGCGTTGGTGGTGGCGTTGGTGGCGTTGGTGGTGGCGTTGGTGGCGTTGGTGGTGGCGTTGGTGGTGGTGTTTCTGGTGTGTGGCGGTGGTGTTGGTGGAGTTGGTGGTGATGTGTGTGGTGGTGGTAGAGTCTGTAAATATAGGAATGAACATGTGTCCATCATCAGTCCATATGTATTGGTCGACTGATGAACATGTCGTTGACGTGTACGTTCTGTCAGAGAACCTTCTCTCGTCGCGATAGTATGCTCAGGCACATTCAACGCAAACACAACCAAGAGACATAGCCGAGTCCCACTATAGGTCCAACAAGAGCAGTAGAGCATCCCTATACGATGACGGTGAGCGGCCCTACGGCATGTGGAAAGACGTCCTGGGTGATGAAGTTCTTAGAGGGAGATGTGGCAACCCCAGCTCCGACACGTGTTCTTTGGTGTTATAGCCAATGGCAGCTCGACTACGAAACTACAAGGTTACAGAATGTGAGCTTCGTCCCAGGGATTCCCCACGACATAAACGAACCGTATTACTTTGACCCCGAGCAGACCAACGTGGTAGTGCTAGATGATCTGATGAGTGCGGCCAAGGACAATTCACACGTCGCCGACTTGTTTACTAAAGGATCCCATCATCGGAATCTGTCCGCCATCGATTTGACCCAGAATCTCTTTCCTCAAGGGAAGGCGTCCAGAGATATTGCCTTGAAATGCCAATACTTTGTGTTGTTCTCAATCCCATTGACAGAGCACAAATCCGTGTGTTTGGTAGTCGAATTTATCCTCAGAACATCGACCATTTCATGCAGGCGTTTCAAGGAGCGACAAGTCGTCCGTACGGCTACTTGTTCGTAGATTTAAAAGCCCATACCCCCGAAGATCGTCGGCTGACCACCCACCTGTTACCCGGCGAGGAATCACCGCAACGTCATATACCCCTACACCATCCGCCGAGTCCACTCCTGGCAGAGCAGCAGCAGCAACCCACCCCCATACAGCGGGTCCGCTTCATACCATCAGTCCCGGAATATCACCCAACCGTGAAGGCCCAACCCGTACCCGTACAAGGGAATGAACATAACGTGAACTCGAGGCTATGGAAGGATTTGTTCAAAGAAAGTATGGACGCCGAGATGGGCGAGACGTTGAGGGCCACAGAAAACAAGTTTCAGCACAAAGGATATTCGAAAAAAGAAGCCGCAATTTTAGCCCATAACAGATTGGCACCCAGACTACGACGGGCTTTACGTCAGCAGTATGTCGACCTCGTGACCCATATGAAATTGTTGGACAAGGACCCAGTCCATATGGAAATCGAAAGAACAGCGTCGATGTTGAAAACCTCGGGCATGAACTGGAAAGCGGCGTATGTCAGAGCAATAGCACAAAAGCAGCATTTGTTTGAACGCATCATTAAACGACGTTAAAGCGTTAAGAAATTGTGTTAAAGCGTTGAAACGAGCGTCAAGGCGTACATATTGGGCGTTAAGGCGTAACAGTGAGCGTTGGCGGGTGTTACTGTCTATGAATGCGAGTGTATTCCCAAAACACGCACAGTCCACGTTCAACCGTCAACATGGCTTATACTTGTTCCGAGTGTGAACGCACGTTCACCAGGCATTATGATGCGACACCAGAAAAATATACATGGGATTGAAGACGCCGAGGAATCCGTTGAATCGGATGCTGATACAGAGATCGATGAGAGTGTATCCACTGATACCGAATCCAAGATTGCTGACAGTCTATCTACTGATATGGAGAGCTTGACCTCAGATAGTCAGCCTACATCCCAGGAAAGTGAGGCAGAACCTACCTTCTGGGGTCGTATTGTGACAGCAGCTATCAATACTCACGCTGAAGCGATCGAGGACGCGGGACAGGATAACTTACAACAGGCGTACACCGAAATGCGGCCCCGCATCAGAAAAACAGCCACGGCGATCTATGAACAGTATACCTTACTACCGCTTGAAATGAAAGGCGACCCCACGCACAGGTCCATCATGAAGACCAAGCGTCACTTGGAAGAGGATATGGGGTTACCACCCACCGAGGCCCTGGAAAATGCGATTAGAATGCGCAAGCAACTGTTTCAGGACATGCTGCCCGACGAATATCCAGCCCTGACCGACGACGATTAGAACAAACGGCTGAGAGCGAACAGGGCCGAAGATGGGACTTTCTTAAGGACGGCTTCTGATTGGACAAGTGCAGCCGAGAATACACTTAACGGGCAAGAACGAATATGGCAGGACCAAATGGCGGTCTCTGATTGGACAAGATTATTCTTGAATTGTAAACATACCCAACGCGGCTCCCCCAGCGTGGGTATGTTATGATGGAGGGGAAAATAAACTATATGAAAAAAACTTGTTCTTGTTGTTGTTGTTCTCTCATCCTTGTTGTTGTTGTTCTTCTCTCATCTGTCTATATCATGGCGTCATGGCGTTATGCTAGGGCGTTAAGGCGGACGTTGATGGGCGTCACTGCATTTCCAATGAATTAGTGTCTAGAAAAATCAGAGCTTTTGGGCTAATTCAGCAGGGCGTTGAAGCGTTGAGCTTGGCGTTGGCGGGCGTTGCTCACAATTCCCTGTTTGCGCATGCGCAGAATGTAGACAACGGCCGAGACACTACTCCAGGCGGGTGCCCCCTCATGTGTGCTTCACATTGATACCTCATACAACTCCATCGACCCATCAGGGGCCCACCCAGATCCCAAAACGTCTATTTCCATACCATTTTCCCACAATTCCCTGTCTGCGCATGCGCAGAATGGTGCCAACGCCCGAGCCACTGGTCCAGTCAGATGCCCCCTCACATAGGTTTCACATTGATACCCCATACGACTCCATCGTCCCATTAGGGGCTCTCCTAGATCCCCAAACGTCTATTTCCATACCCTTTTCCAACAATTCCCTGTTTGCGCATGCGCAGAGTGTTGACAACGCCCGAGCCACTAGTCCAGGCGGATGCCCCCTCATGTGTGCTTCACATGGATACCTCATACGACTCCATCGGCCCATTAGGGGCTCTCCTAGATCCCAAAACGTCTATTTCCATACCCTTTTCCCACAATTCCCTGTCTGCGCATGCGCAGAATGTTGACAACGACCGAGACACTAGTCCAAGCAGATGCCCCCTCGCATAGGCTTCACATTGATACCTCGCTTGACCCAATCGGCCCACTAGGGGCTTACCTAGATCCCAAAACGTCTATCTCCATACCCTTTTCCCACAATTCCCTGTCTGCGCATGCGCAGAATGTTGACAACGGCCGAGTCACTAGTCCAGTCAGATGCCCCTTCACGAATGCTTCACATTGATACCTCACTCGACCCCATCGGACCACTAGTGGCCCACCTCGACCGCAAAACGTCTATTTCCATGCCCTTTTCCCACAATTCCCTGTCTGCGCATGCGCAGAATGTTGACAACGGCCGAGTCACTAGTCCAGTCAGATGCCCCCTCATGTGTGCTTCACATTGATACCTCATACGACTCCATAGGCCCATTAGGGGCTCCCCTAGATCCCAAAACGTCTATTTCCATACCCTTTTCCCACAATTCCCTGTCTGCGCATGCGCAGAATGCCGATATTCCAACCCCACACCCACCCGTCGGATGCCCCCTCATGTGTGCTTCACATTGATACCTCACTCGACTCCATAGGACCACTAGTGGCCCACAAAGACCCGAAAACGTCTATTTCCATACCCTTGGTCCACCGCGCATGCGCAGAATGCCGATATTTCAACCCCACACCCAGCCCATCAGATGCCCCTTTACGAATGCTTCACATTGATACCTCATATGACCCAATTGGACCATTAGTGGCTCCCCTAGACCCCAAAACGTCTATTTCCATACCCTTGGTCCACCGCGCATGCGCAGAATGACGCTATTTCAACCCCACGCCCAGCCCATCAGATGCCCCTTCACGAATGCTTCACTTTGATACCTCCCTCGACCCAATCGGACCATGCAGCGTATTTGAATTCTGGGGACTACTTTTTTTTTCCGCGACCGCATCACCGCCAGACATAACCGCATCACCGCGGAGGAATACAAAGGTCAAAGGTTGCCGGAACTATAGTGGTCAACCCTTGGCACACAGCCAATGCTGATGCAATCTAGAACATGTCAGTACATGCCTTGATCACGTGGTCGCTTTGACCTTGTCGCGTTGCATGATGGGATAGACTGCACTCAGAGGTCAAAGGTCAATGGGACTTTAAATAGTCTTATACTACTACTATCGACAGTCATCAATCAAAGTATTTTAACGAATCTTCATTTGCAACAGAATATAACTCACGTACAAGTGTAACAAAAACTTACATTTTTCATTTTTACATTTAAATGCTAGAAGCCTTAACAAACATTTTAATGAAATTACCGGTTTTATTTATAATTTACAACATACCTTTTCTGTTCTTGGTTTTTCTGAAAGCTGGCTCGACCCTGCAACTGAAACTCTACTTGACATACCGGGATACAAACCATCCCCATCCTCACGAAGCAAAAAGAAGGGAGGTTGTGTTATTTTATATGTGAATGAAAATATTACAAAATGTAAAATCCACGACGATCTTTCCTATCGAGATAAAGATGGGGAGTTTGAAACCTTATCGTTGAACTGGAATTTAACAAGACTAAGTATCTCGTGGGTATATTCTACCGACCTCCTGGTAAGGACCTTGGCTCTTTGAATCGTCATCTCGAGCAAATTCTACAACATAATGATATAGTAAACAGCAAATGTGTTATTATGGGGGATTTTAATGTGGATCTTTTTAAAACTGAAAAACATGGACCTTCAAAGGAATTTCTGCATATCCTAAAATCATATTATTTCTTCCCACAGATCACGAAACCAACTCGAGTCACCCCACATTCTGCAACATTAATTGATAACTTTTTTTTGAATTTTCATGAACACAATCTTGTTTCTGGTATATTTCTGACCGATATCTCAGATCATTTTCCGATTTTCCATATACTCAATACACAGATCGATAATTTGTCGGATAATGAAGAAATTACCTACCGTATATATAACCAACAACAAGAAGATTTATTTATACAAAAAATTAAAGATATTACTTGGGAAGATGTTACAAATACCAATAACGATACAAACATGGCACTTTCTTATTTTTCCTCTAAATTTTCCGCAATTTATAATGAATGTTTCCCCATAATAACACATAAATTGTCCAAGCATAAAATTATTAAACCATGGATTACCCACGGGATACTTACATCTATACACCATAAGAACAATCTTTATCGTAGCTATTTAATCAATCCCAATAATGATACGCGCACGCAATACAGACAATATAGAAATAAACTAAATCATACAATTCGGCTAGCAAAGAAGAATTACTTTGAAGAGAAGTTTAATTTGGTTAATCAAAATATTAAAGGAACCTGGCAAGTTAGTAGTAAGGTTTGTTGCGGTAGAAGGGAATTTTGAGGTGCAATTGAGGTACAATTGAGGTGCAGCTGTCATTACAGTGTGGTGACGTAGCGGAAGTGAAAAGGGTGATGACGTAGGGATTTAGTGTATGAATGGTGGTCATGGTATCGATTAACAATGGTTGATGAGTGAAGATAAGGAGTGTGTGGCTTAATAATATATGATTGTATATGAATATTTGTATAATAATATAATAATAATATATGATTGCGTATGAATATAGGAAGCGTAATAGTTGATATGTAATAATTTTTAGTATGTTCAAATTCATGCCTGGCCATGTATTGCGGTTTTATTTTTCCCACGTGTATGGGAGCTATCTTTGATAATATGTCCAGCCGTGTCTTCGTCACTGGAGCTAAATTAGGGGACTCATTTAGTGGAGGAATGTGAAGGGCTAGACTCTCGATGGGATTTAACTGATTCACTCGCATCTGGAGTGTGTATAACAGTGGGATTTGTGTACCAGCTGACGTCGAGTGTGGACTTGAGAATGAAAGGGTTCCACTTGAGCGATCCTTAGAGAGGTTTAAATCTGTGAGTGGATTAAATGTGGTCATCGCTGAAGTAGCCAATGTCACACATCGCTGGTTAATCAAAGGTATCAGATGCGTTCATATTTCTCCCCTTGGTAAATGTTGAATTGTTTAGTTGAGTGTGTACGTGTTCAAGCCTACGCTATATGACCGACAACTAACAAAATTTATATTATAACATGAGAGAATGTTTTCTCAACTTCAATAACGGTGAATGAGTGAGCGACTAGAATAAAGTAGCAGTGATTTGGGAGTATAATAGCGGAAGTTGCCGGAGCAGCACCAGTAGAGGGTAAATGGACAGTACTGGCCCAATGTATTTATGTAATAATCCCCAAAATAGTGTTTTTGTTACTTAAGATGTAATAATCCCTATTTTTTTGCATAATATGTTTTGTTACTTATGAAGTAATAATCCCCATTTTCATATGTGGTATCACCTCAGTTCTATTTTTAGATCATGACATCATTGGGAAATCCCTAAGGGTCGGAAGGGTGACCTTTTGACCTGGATGTGACCTTTGACCCGCGCACACAATCGCGGATAATCCGCGCGCGCGTCCGGATAACACGCGCGCGCTGCGTGACGGCCCGGTGGTACATAGTATGTACTTAATATCTAATGCTCATTGTTTTGTTATTTAATACTCCTTGTGTTCTTATGTCAGTTCTATTTTTAGAGCATCACCTCAGTTCTATTTTTAGATCATGACAGCATTAGGAAAACCCCTGTTCTATTGTTATTGCCTGCTCTTTTGTCTTTAGTTCTCGACAAGTTCAGACGCGTCTAGGCAGAACAATAGACAATAATCAATGAGTCAAATGAGAGTTAATAAAGAAGTTCACACTTGTCCACACCTATATAAAGGTCCACGTGTACATCCCTGTTCATTCACCATGGATCAATACGAGAGGACCCTTATCAAGCTGAAAGCGGCATCTATCGCGGCGATATTATTACTCCTCATCCCTCTCATCGTGCTGTCTGCCTTTCGTACGTCCTGTGTAAAGTGCACACCCTGTATCACATGTTCACCGTGTCATGGTACCCCAGAAACCACAGTGTATCCGCCCTGTTCATATCCCGATACCCGCGTAATAACCACCATTTCTAACAGAACCCTATACACACCTATGCAGCAAGTAGCCATTGATAATCATATTCGAGCTACTGTTTGCTTATATGCCAAGACGCTGAGGGTGGATCTACGCTATTTCCTCAACGGTAAAGCTTCCATTAAAGGACTCGTCCTAACACATACTCAGTGGACCCTCATCAAGGACAGTACCCCTAAAATCGACATCGCCATACAGAATGTTCTAGAAAGCCAGCATAATCTTACATCGCTTGGTCCTTGATCCCTATAAAAGCACATCATTCATCTTTTAGCCCCAGTCGTCCAAATGGATCACTACATTATTGTTAGTAGCACAGATTCGTTGTCATACTTCCCTGACAATACACCCTATAAATTTCGCGTTGCCTTGAACACGCGTCTCTGTTTAACCCTATCTGGCCTGGGCTTTTTGGGACCTGTCCTGGCCTGGGGGGGGCCGAAATGGCCCCCCCTAATTATTTTTCTTACCCCTTGAGCTAGGGAGCTGAAACTTATTACACTATACCCTTGGGTCAAGCTCTACCAGAAAATGTAAAAAAATCCAAGATGGCCGCTTTGATGACGTCACAGTGACGCCATTTTGAAAAACGGCATTTTTTGGTCGATTTTTTTGTCAGATTTTCCGAATTTTTTATTTTTGCAATTTCTCCACAAAAACTGCATGAAAAATTAACAAATATTAATGTGATATGAAATAAAATAGTTTTTGCCCACTTTTCATTGCGGAAAAGCAGAAATTTTGAAGCAATATGACAAAAAATCGCTTTTCTGGTACACCACGTGGCCGCCATCTTGAATTTACCCATGATCCTCTGCTCGGGGGGTTAAGAAAATAGGCTCAAAATGACCCCAATAAGACAAATGATAAAGTCACGGAGTTTCAGCTCTCCATTTTTTGCCGTTCCGGAGATAGTGCAGAAAGTTTGGGAGGGGGGGCCATAATGGCCCCCCCAGGCCAGGTAGGGTTAAGTGACTCATGGGTGGTTGGTTTAGCGGAATTATTTATCAACAAGCAACCTCAATTCAAATCCAAGTCGTTGTTACTCGTGACTTGTAATATTTGCGGTGAATCCTTTGTAGGCGAGACTAAACTACCTCTCCTACGGACTGTAGATGTGACGAGTGTTTCCAAGAAAGCCATTACTAGGCTATATTCTACGCCACATTATCTCCCCATAGTACAAAATAGTGTCGGCGTTCTCGACATCTATATAAAGACCGAAGATAATCTACCAGCAACCCTTCTGAGTGGTGCAATTACGATCACGCTCCACTTGAAAAAACTATGACGAATCGTCATTTGTATGTTCCCGACGTCAAAAAATGGATTCGTTTTTATCAGGATCAAGTCAACTCGGTGCCGTACCCCACATCACAAAGCGGAAGAGGTCTTAGCATCATTCCTATTGAAACTCAAGTGCCACAGAAACGTATAAATATACCACCTATTACGCTAACATCCCCGTCACAACAAGCTGTTGATCAAGCCAAATCCGAAATCCGTATAAATAAGAAGCGCACCTCATCTACACCCATTATCTCCCAAGGACAGTCCAAACGTATAAAAAGAACATCACCTCCAAAGAAGCGGAAGATTAAATTTTTCTAGCTACACCATGGCGCTCCTTACTGACAAAGGCTTCCACGAAGGTCAACCCGAGACGTTATCTCTTTTTCAATTACCACCTTCGCAAACAGCCGTGGAAAATCGTTACATCATTGACGTTAGGCCAACATCCCAATTCAACGATGGTGCTCCCGTTGAATTTAAGATATCAGGCCAGGGGTTAGATTATCTCGACCTGAAATCTTGTCGACTCTACGTGAAAGCTAAGGTCGTGCACAGCGATGATACCCCGTTGATCAAGGATGAAAAATGCGGCCCTATCAATCAACTGCTACAGACCATGTGGTCACAAATGGATGTATCTATGCAAGGTAAACTGGTGACGACCATGGACAATGGTTATCCATACAAAGCCTACCTTCAGACCATTCTGAATTTTGGTGAAGACGCTAAAGACACGCAACTACAGCTTCAACTGTTTGTAGCTGACGAGGGTGTTAATATAGATACCACAAATCCTGCAATAGGTGCAAATGCTGGACTTACAGAGAGACAGAAATTCATCGCCGAGAGTAATGCATTCGAGATGGAAGGAAACCTCATGCAGGACGTGTTTAAAGAACACCGCTACCTGCTAAACAACGTTGATGTATACGTGAAGTTGTACCGGTCGTCGCCCCAGTTCATCTTCATGGCAGAAGCCGAGACTCCAGCCTACAAACTCGTTATTGAGGACATCAGCCTGAAAGCTTACAAAATACGCGTCAACCCTGGTGTCATACTCGGACACGCCAAAGCTCTCGAAGACAGTTCTGCGTTTTATCCCTATCAGAGCACGCAGGTTAAGATGATGTCCATATCTGCTGGACAGACCCTCTTCCGCTGGGACAACATGTTCCAGTCCGTTTACCCCAGCAAACTGATCGTTGGTTTCGTATCTTCCAAGGCCGTGGGAGGGGACTATAAAAAGAATCCTCTGAACTTTCATCACTTTAAGCTGACAAATCTGGCGGTAAACATAGACGGTGTCACTTCCCCGGGTCATCAAATAAGGACGAGGTTTGATACCGATCCTTACACCTCGCAGTTCATATCGGCCTACCTCACCTTATTCGACGCTATAGGTCAATCTGGAGAAAACTTTGGAAATGGTATAACCTTGTTGGAGTATCACAACGGCTACACGCTATATTCCTTCAACTTGGACCCTACCTTAGCCTCGAAAGACCACCTGCAGCTGTTGAAATAAGGTAACCTTAGGCTGGAAGCGGTCTTCGGAGAACCACTTCCTGAAACCGTGAGCTGTATCAGCTACGCGGAGTTCCCAGCCCTGATAGAGGTTGATAAGTCGCGGAACGTCATAGTCAACGCACCATGAATACCAACGAGCTTCGCTGCATTATTCGCTTCCGATCACACGCTGCACGCTCGCGTCCGCGGGGTGTACCCGGCGGATAAGATTCCAAGCCACGTGTCTCTGACACCGGCTGCATATATCGTAAACACAGACCCGTCTACTCTTCCCGGTGAACATTGGGTAGTATTCTACTTTTCCCAAGACAGAGGCACATTTTTTGATTCCTTGGGACAATTACCAGAGCATTACGGCCATCGCTTCGCTTCATTTCTCAAAAACAATTGTAAAACTATTTCATATAATGACAGAGTGCTTCAAGGAGATCAATCATTGACCTGCGGTCACTATTGTATATACGTGTTACTTCAGTTAACACGAGGTGTATCTCTTTCCAGCATCCTGACGGACTTCCATCAAAACCATTGTCATAATGATTGTTATGTATATAGATTTGTAACGCGACATTTCTCATATTGTATTTCCAACACACTTCAAATGTATTGTAGCTGTTAATTCTTTCAATAAAATGGTTCTTAAGCCGCACCTCTACCGTTTTTTAATTTTTATATAAAGTGCGAAGGTGAATATAAAAGAGATGATCTTTTCATCCTGGTCAAGACACGATGGATGCGGGTGCATGGAAAACCTATTTGTCCCGTGTATACTTTGACACAACCGATGTTGCTTCGTTTACAGGCCCTGTCAAGCTACGCAATATTTTACGTAAACGAGGGTATAACGTTCCCCTAACCGATCTAAACCAATGATTGAGCGATCAAGACCCTTACAGTTTACAGAGACCTATTCGATATTCATTTAAGAGAAATAGAGTGATATCAGCTGGAATTGATCATTTGTGGGACGCCGACCTGGCTGATGTTACCAATGTATCGAAACACAATGACAACATAAAGTTCCTACTCTTCGCTATTGACGTCTTTTCGCGTTATTTATGGATCGTTCCTCTCCCCAATAAACAACATCAGTCAATCGTTGCGGGATTGTATTCCATTTTAAAGCAAGGTAGATCCCCAAAATATCTTAGAGTCGACAAAGGTAGTGAATTCAATAACCGATGGGTGAAGGCCTATTTGACGAAGAAGGGAAGTAAACCTTATGTCACACATAATGAGAAGAAGGCCAATTATGTGGAGAGGGTCATCAGGACGGTTAAGAACGTATTATATAAGTATTACACGCATAAGCAAACCTACCGCTACCTGGATGTTCTTGCAGACGTAGTGGGAGCTTACAACCGTCGGCAGCACCGATCACTAAACGAGAGAGCTCCAGCTGACGTAAACAAGCAAAATGAATCCATACTCTGGAAAGAAATGTGTGTGGACACTACACAACCTACACGGAAACAACCCTTTAAATTGAAGGTTGGTGATTCTGTTCGTATTTCACACGTGAGATATGTATTCCAACGGGATTATCAAGCCAAGTGGACAGAGGAACTCTTCAAAATTTCAAAAAGGTATCGTCGCCAAGGGCTACCCATATATAAACTCATAGATTTCATGGACGATGAAATACAGGGAACATTTTATCAACAAGAGCTTCAGGTGGTCAATAAAGATGTTGATGCATTATGGAGGATTGAAAAAGTACTCAAAACACGACGTCGTCGAGGCAGGGTGGAAAAACTGGTGAAATATGTCGGGTGGCCAATCAAATTCGCTAGCTGGGTGGCTCAAGAAGATATTGAAGCAATCTAATCATAAAGCTCTAAGGGGTGTCAGCAAGTGTGTAGAAGTGTGGCGCTATGTACACGACTGGATATATATATAAGGTCGTTTGTGAACCATTAGTTCGTATATCATGTCGAGTACGTGTACGTTCTGTCAGAGAACCTTCTCCCGTCGTCACAATATGCTCAGACATATGTGTCTAAGGCATAGTCAGGAGATATCGCAGAATTCCGGGCCAACAAGTGGAGTAGAGCATCCCTATACCATGATGGTCAGCGGCCCTACGGGATGTGGCAAGACATCATGGGTGATGAAGTTCTTAGAAGAAGGACCAATCAGCTATACCCGTATAGTTTGGTGCTACAGCCAGTGGCAGTCCGCCTACGAAAACACCTCTCTGAAGAATGTAACATTCGTGCCTGGTATCCCCCAAGACATTGGAGAGGTTTATTACTTCGACCCTGATGAGATCAACGTGGTAGTGCTCGATGACCTGATGGGTGTGGCTAAGGGAGACTCACGCATCTCCGATCTCTTCACGAAAGGATCCCATCATCGCAATCTGTCCGTCATCTATTTAACCCAAAATGTGTTTCCACAAGGGAAAGCCTCTCGCGACATTACTTTAAACTGTCAATACTTCGTACTCTTTAACAACCCTATTGACAGACAACAAATACAGCTCTTTGGACGGCGTATCTATCCCAAACACGCAGAGTATTTCATGGAGAAATATGAAGATGCCATATCCACCCCTTATGGTTACCTCTTGATAGACCTAAAGCCAACTACACCTGAAAATCAACGACTGAGGAAGGTTGTTACATCACAGGATGGAATGGGACTTTTCACCAGACAAAGACCTCCGTGGTATACTAGGTAAAAAGGTAAAGGAAGTAAGCGTCTGAAGCGTAAAGATTGTGAAGAGCCCACCGGTAGTGTGAAACGAGAAACATGGAAAAGACTGTTCGGTGTTCCTTCACGAGTGATGTTCAATGGAAAAATTATTGAAAAGGTCGCACAATATAGGAAGAAGGGGTTTACAGCAGACGAGGCCATAGACTTAGCAGTGGAGGCATATACACCTCAGATGACTAGAAAAATGTGTCAGACTTATGTTGACACGGTGACGGGAATGAAAACTTTGGAATCCGATAGTATTCATACGGAGTTAATGAAGACTTGCCTTGAACTGCAGAAATCACATAATATGGACTTTGCTGAGGCGATGACGCAGAGCATCAAACTGAGATGGCACCTATTCAAAGATTTATGTAAAACACGAGAGGATGCTTAATGTCTTTTATTCTAATACGTAACATGTAAATAAATATTATTTGTGAGTGTACCCATATTGATACACAAGGGGGTCTTTTATTCCATTACATGATGATGAATAATATCGTTTATTCTTATACGTAACATGTAATACACAAGAATTAATGTTGTTGATTTATACATATTTACACATGTTTCATGGTTGAGTGTAGCCATGTGCTACGGTATGTACACCATCGTTCAAAATATAGCGCTTGTCATCAAAGGGACAGAGGCTTTGTTTGTTAACAGTCAGACTGTAGAGATGGTGATCTATGCTTCTAATTTGATTCATGGTTGTACGGACACTTTTTCGATTGAATAAACATTCTTTGTACATGGCATGTCGTAATTTTTTCTTGATGGCATACTTGGTAATGCCTTTCGCCGTTTTCTTCTCTTCCCCGTTGTAAAGTAAACTATACATTTTCGGTCGAAGCCCGACAAACTCCTCGATGGGAAGACCTCCACATTCATCTTTCATCTTCCCCAGTACTTTGGCATTGGCTGCCGTGTAAAGGGGGTGATCTCGCTGGTAGTTGCTCGTATCGAACATGGAGATGTGTTGTGCCATGTCGTTGTAAATATTTTGTGTTTGAATGTCATAGCAGAAACTATCCGTGTCGGAAAAGAGGAGCTTAGCTTTAGAACCGTATTCTAGCTTGATGTGATTGTAGTGAAAATCAAACATGAGAAGTTTTGAGAGATCTAGAATGGCAAAACCAGCGTATATAGGCCTGTTCAATTTTAGTTTGATGGTCTTCAAATGAACGGCTACCAAATCCTCGTTGAAAATCTTGAAACTGTGAAAGGAAGGCTTGGCGATCATTCTCTTCAATCTCTGCTTGGAGTGTACCAGTTCAATGTTGATCCTTTTTCGAACATTCTCCAACGTCTTTCCAAACACACTGAAGATAGAAAGAACCAGTATTTATTCAGAGTCAACACAAATAGCGTTTTAAAGTGAAAATAATTAGTAATACACATAGATAGTGATTGGAAAAAAAGCTTACCTGTTGTTCATCAGCTTGAATAACTCGGTTTCGAACTGATTTCTTGCCTCTTTACGTCTTTCAGTATTGAACTGGATGTAGGGTTGTAACCAGGCGGCTTGTGTGAATTCCACGACGCGATGTAACTTTGTCAGCTGCATACCTTGACAGACAAAATTTCAAATCTCGGTAGTGGATGGTGTATTGAATTTTGTCGTGAAGGTTTGAGATGAGTTTCTCAATAGGTCGACCTTTCAGCTGTAACTCCTCCTTCAGCTTAAGAGAATATGGCGAGAGCATTTCATCCGTCACTGACATGCGTTCTGGACAAAGCGGATAATCGCTATGTGTCTCGTGTAGGGCTGCTGTATATATCAGGTCCACCTCCAAAATATACCCCTTTTCCGCATCATCAGCGATAGTTTGAACGTTTAAAGACTTCTTTTCTTGTTCATTCAACCACCTAAAGTCACGCAGGGGTAAGGACTGCGACATGGCCCATCCATAAAGATTGTTAGCGTCGAGGTAGAGGATGTAATTGTTGGGTAGGAGGGGGTTGTAGTCGACGAGGTATGGGTTGTTCGCTTTGCTATACCTGTTGGAGATCATGGATATCCCTCCACGAATACCCTTTTCTATCATGAGGTACATATCGATGTCATCCAGGAGCTGTAGACGAACGCCGGTCATTTTCAACATGGCATCTCAAGAGAGTCCTGGAGAGGTGTAGTAATGGGCAGGATCCAGATGATAATAGTTCATGCACATATCCCTAAAGTTTTCGAAGACATCAGCCAGCAACAGGACGTCCGATTTCAAATACAGGTCATGGTAGTCACCTAGTGTTTGGATATCAAACTGGGACCATACCGTGCGTGCATGTGCATAATCACTGTCAGAAATCGGCTCTTCTTTAAGATCGTTGTAAAAGGCGTCTTGGGTGGGGAGTTGACTGTCTGAAAACTTGCTATCATCTGTCAAATACCCATATGGGAAAACCCCTTTTCTCAGTAATAACTGCCTCTGTTCGGGATGGGAAAAATGTCTCAGCAGGTGGATGAACTTGTCTTCACCATCCTTGGATAGATTTTCAACTAATGTTTCGAGGGAGGCGTTGAGAAATTGTAGAGAATCCAGAAATCTCAAATTGCCTAGAGAGAAAGAAATATACTTCTGAAAATTGTTCGAATACAGGAGATATTTCGGGTCTTCTATTTCCCCAGGATGCTACAAATAAGATGACCATCGTAGCCTCGTGTGTTGTGTAAAATAACGGGAATGAAAAACTGACGCTTCTCTTGTCGGGTAGATCTTCTGAAACGGT